>VXAD01011628.1:1067429-1128419 GCA_013399195.1 Dicrurus megarhynchus | reverse complement strand
TCCTATGCCAACGGTGATAGGCGGCCGTGCGCGCCGGGCAGCGCGGCGCAGGCAGTCCACGGGAGCAGGCGGCTTCGGTGCCGGGCTCCCGAGCTGATGCCGAAGCCCGTGTGCACTGTGTTAACCCCGGGTAGGAAGCGGAGAGAGGGGATTAGAGCGGGTCCTTACGAACCCGTGTGTAGGTGTGATGGGAAAAGAAAGGGAGCGGCCCCCTTTTATTGGGCACTGAATCCCCTGAATTATAAGTAACAAAATCCTAACTAGATCGTCGTAACACTGGGCTGGTTGAGCTTTTTTTTCTCTGGTACAGCATTTTGCTCGTTACCGTGTAAGTGGTGCCGATGCGTGCGGAGGCACGGCAGAGCTTGACTGCCGGAGCGGCACCGGGAGGTGCCCAAAGTTCCCGCTGTCCCCGCAGGAGCAGGAAGCATCTCTTTGAGTTGGGGGGCGAGGGGCTGGGGCGGAGGGAGGGGCTGCTGCCGAGCTGCCCCCTCGCAGCCGCCGCCGCAGCCCGCCTGGCTTCCCGTGAGGTCGCCCTGGGATCGGGAGTGAGAGAAGCAAACTCTCAAGTTGTGCCCGAAGAAAAGTTGCCCGACTGGGGAAGTCGGGGGGGATCTTGAGTGTCGCCACCCGCTCAATCCTGTTTGATGCTGGGTTCTTCCTGCTTTTTCTGCAAACGCAGGGGAAGGGCAGGCTTTACCTAGGGAGCTTGCCGCAGTCATATGGAGACAAGGGGAGAAAGAAAACAACACGTCTTCAGAGTGGCACCTCGCCTTGTTCTGCCTTCTCCTCTCCTGGCCAGGGTTGAAATGGAGGCTGAGGACGGCCTGAGCAGTGCTGGTGCCGGCTCTCCCCACTCGTAGCCCCTCCTAAAGAAAACACGTCTGAGCCCTCCTGGTGAAGAACCAAACCAAACAAAAGTTGGATCTTTGTCGAAGAGGGGCCCAAGGGCGCCGAGCCCGGCGGCTCCTGTCCGCGGAGCTCTCGACAGCGGCGGAGCGCTCGCCGCGGCTGGGACTTGACCTGCAGAGGGCAATAGTTGGACGCAAATGCCAACAAAGGCAGCGGGGCTCGCTGGCTCGGCGCCGCGGCCGGGACCCGAAAATGCTGTGTAGGTAGGCAGCAGTGCTTAATTAATGTATATTGAAACAAAAGATCGGGTAAAGTGTTTGATTTGTCTTTAGGCTACGTTTTCAAGGCTAATCTAATTCATAACTGTTAGATTTATTTTAAAGAGATTAACACAAACTTCCAGGAGAATCATGCGGTTGACTCCAGAATTACCCTAAACGATAATTGTTTACCGGAACGTTTACATTCAACTGCCTGGATTCGTAGTATTGGCGTTATTATTCTTTGCGACTCAGACAGGAGAGGTGGAAATGAAGGAGAACTTTCCTAATTGTTGTAGCGATTGTCAGGGCGACCGCGCAGACTTTGTAGGAGGAGGCGGCAGGCGCCCGGCGCCCTGCGCGGCGGAGAGGGGCCATTGTCTGCGGGGCCGGGCCGCCGTTCAGCACCGGGCGGGCGGACAGCTNCGCTTTGTCTCCCGGTCGGTGTGTGTGGACGCGGCTGCCGTAGGCGTCTGTGGCTTGTGTACATACATGGCTTTAATAATTACGTATAAGGCTCTATAACCTCATAATTCAGGAAAGACTAGGAAACGCGACCAAACTGGAGTGTTGGCAGCAGGGGTGATTGCAGGTCTGGATGCAGACTCCGTCTCTTCCCAACTCGCCGCCCCCTTCCTCTCCCCCCACCCCCCAAATCATATTTATCTGAGATTATGTCGAATTTCAGTGATCGGAAATGTCTTGCCCAAGAGCCATTCCTGCTGGAAAAAGTCAAAAGGGTTCCTGGCATTAAAACGACCTTGCGTCATTCCTGATGAAATTAGCAGAGCTGCTTGTTTGGAGCTTTGCTAAGGATGCACTTTGGTCACAGTAAGAAGTAAGAGATTTGGGGTTTAACCCCACGTCTGAGCAGGATCCGTCTGCTTTCACTGGCTGCAAAGCCTGAGACCAGCACTTGAAAGCGCCTTAGACCCGCAGTCCATTTTTCACTTGTCTTTAAGTGCAAGCGATGGGAATTGCTAACCTCGGCTAAGAAAATTTCATTTTCCCCATCCTGCTAAACGGTTCTGGTCGACATATGTTTGTTATCAGAGAGAGGTGCTATGAACACAGAGCCATTTTCTTAGCAGCTCTTTGACTCTGTGTTACCATAGTCCCACACGGCATTGGTCCTTTCCCGTTGGGAAGTCATGAATAAGAAACTATGAAGCTTGCACGTCAGATCTTCCTCAATTAATCCACCATTAGCATGTTCGGGATCCTCTACTGGATGGTTAACAGCAGCTTTGGTAACTGTATGCTGTCCATACCCAATTATGCTCTGCTAAAAATGAACTCTGCAGAACAACCTTCCTGAGCTGTCAGTGTCTCCCGTTTTCCTATTTTAACGCTTGTGTGTAGTGGCAGGCGACAGATGGTGTAGATCAGATCGATTTGATTGCATTAGGCGATTTTTTTTCCTCCTCTCCCCCCCGACTCCTTTTCTGGAAGCCCACATTCATCTGAGAGGCGATCGCCGGGGACATGGGAAGCAAGAGCAGCCGCCGATGTGTGAAAGCAACGAGACATGGCCAGCCAGAGGCGCCGGGGTCCCTTCACGGGGTTTGTTAACATGGTAATCCGGCACCAGGAGAGAAAGCTGCTTTCTGCTGCCCAGAGCCCATTCCCCATCACACATCAGATGACTCCCTGGCTTTACATACAGTTGGAGTTGTGCTCGAAACCTGGATTTAAAGGGTAAGCGCTTCAATAGAGGTGGATTTCTGGTGGTTACTTGGGTAGGTGGCAAAAGGAGCGAGCTTCCAGCGATTTTGAAAAGAGGCTCCCTTTGAGCGGGTATGAATATTTTCTTCTTTCCTCCTTTCTTCTTATTTTTTTTTCCTATGCCCCCTCCCCTTTCACCAGCGAGCCCCCTAATTCAGAACAATTTCTCACACGGAAAGACATCGTGCCTCTCTATTGACGGATGGGATCAATATTCCCCCCTCTGAAATTTGCTTTTCGTGAAGAGCCCGAGCTCTGCTCAGAGCTCCGCTCCTGATAGCTTAATTGTTTAATCCCCCCCACCCGATCCCCTCCCTTCTGCGGGTGTGTGTGTGGTGTGCGCGTCCCCCTCCGCGGGCACGGCGGAGGAGGCGGAGGTGCCCCCCGGGGCCCTTCCCCGACCCCGCCGGGCTAGCGCTCCGGCACCCGGGCTCTTTCGGCGCGGAGCGGGGCGGCAGCGCCGATAAACATGGCTTTCCGGAGCCGGTGAACAAAGGTATTTAGTGCCGCGGCGCGCCGCCACGGGCACCTCCCGCACGGCGCGGAGAAGGTGCGAGGCGGGCAGCGCGGCNAAAAAAAAAAAAAAAAAACCCCAAACCCAAAAAAACCGACAACCAACAAAAAAACCCTCACGCAAAGTTTGGATTTCTGCCTAATTCTCGATGCATTTGTGGAGCGCCTCCCAATTTCGGAGAATATCGGTCTAGGGTATCACCACAGAGTGTTTTCGCCACGACTCGGTGCATTTCACTTTTTCAAACGGCTTTTGTTCAAGTTGAAGGAAACCCACTGCATCAGTTATTTGAGTTCCAACGCCAGCTAATGGGGTTACAGCCTTCAGTTTCGCAGCGGGGAAAAATTACAGTGTTTGTTATTTACTTTCCAGCTGCCATTTAGAATACGACTTGAAAGCTTGCTGTGTCAGAGGATACAGGAAATTACACCTAAAATGAGATTAAAATAGAGGAGAGTGTGTTGGAAATATTTTTTTAATTATTTAAGGTAATGTAGCTATCAAAGTATTTTTTTCTCTTTCTCTCTTTGTTTTCTCTTTTCTTTCAAATTCGAGCAAGTCTGTGATACCAGACAAATGCTGTCTTCTATGTTTTCGTAGGAAGCATAGTGGTAATACGTCAGCGGAGGCAAGGGCTCATGTTAGGGAAGAAATCTGTAGCAAAAGCAAGCATCTTGTATTAATTTCAATTGGAATCTAATCAACAAGCTGGTCAGTCACCGAGTGCAGTGGATAATGAGAGCTGTGTGTGCTGCATAATTACTCATGGCTGAAGAAGTGCGGAGTACCCCTGCTCTGCGCGGTTTCGGACCGTGCGGTGCTAATTTCATTGCCCCCTCCCCATCACTCACACGGAAGCTGTTCTTAGCATCAGGAGCCGGGGTGAAATAGCACGGAGAAGTTCCTTAGCGCTAGGCGAAGTGTGCTGTGCCATGACGTTGCAGAGATCCTTTCTATTTAGTTGGCGAACAATAAACGTTTATTATCACCGCGGCAGATCATCAGACAAAGCTTCCCCCTCCCGCCTCCCCCAGGCACGAGCGCTGCTGATAAGGGAACTGCTCCGGGTGACAGGCAGAGCCGCAGGCGCCATTCGGAAATAACTTCTTTTATTATTGTTATTTTTTCCCCCGGTTCGCCTTTGGCAAACCTTGGCAGGGCGGCGGCAGGTGTCAGGGCGGAGGTGCGCTGCCGCCGCCCCCGCCCGCCGCCGCGGAGCCGCCTGCCCGGCTCGGCGCCTCGCAGCCGCCGGGCTCCGCCGTTCGGGCACACGCGGGGAGCGGAGTGCGCTGAATTTGTACTTTGAAGCCTTTTTCGCCTTAGATTTTTATGGCGCTAGGAGGCCTGACAGAGGAGTGCCTCTGCTGAGATCGGAGCCTTTGCTATTTTTTTCTTTGATTTTTTTTTCCTCTCCATCGCCTTCCTTTCCGCCCTCCCTCCTCTTGGTAGCACATCGAGTCAGTGTGAGTCAGGACTTGTAAAATGCATTTCCAAAGCCCAGATGAAAAGTCTCTCAGGCGTGTCTGCTGCTTTATCGGAGCTTTCCCAAGCCCACCTATGCAAACAGATTTGTAATATTTGTGTGCTTAACCGTGCATCTCTTTTACAGGAATCTGTTGCTGCGTATGACATCTCTTGCAAGCTCCCAGAGAGAATTGATGGAGCATACAGCTAGGGAATAGGATACCAGAGAAGCACAGAGGAAGAAACCAGGCAATCACCAGGTAAACTCAGCCTTACTTTGATTTATTTCCTTTCACCTCGCCTGCAAGCCCTTGCCCGCTCCAGTAAGGGAGCAGGAGAGCAGAGGGACTGTACGTGTGTGTATTAAATGCTTACTCCTCTCGTTCGCTTCCTCAGGATGGGAAGGTTCAGCGTCCACTGGATATGGGACAAGATCGCTCGACAACCCTTGTGGATTCTCCTTCTTCTAGAGGCGAATTATAGTTATGGATTTATTGTCCCGGTGCAGCACTTCCAGCAGCAGCAGCAGCAGCAACAGCAGCAGCTTTCTGACTCTCTTCGGTGACGGGTATTCTTGGGTGGATAATACGGATTACGTTGTTATTGCTTAAGAATACGCGTAGTCGAGGAGAGTACCGGCGGCGGGCAGGCAGGCCGGCAGCGCGACCGCCCCCAGCCCACCAGCTGGCTCCTCACCTCCTCTAGTTGCCAAGGTAGCACCTTTTCCATCTTTTCCTACGCTTTGCAATGTTTCATTCTGTGTCTCTGCCCGGGCGGGGGGAGCTCGAACGCCCTGTCTCTTGCGGAGGGGGGTGCCCGGTGTGTGTGTGTGAGTGGGAGCAAGCCCAGAGCTGGGGAGGGCCGCGGCAAGGCTGGCCAAGCTCCTCGACAGAGGGTGGCCGGGGGAGTCACGGCCGCTGCGGGCTGCGCCTTCGGGGGCAGCGCTCTTTAGGCTGCGCCGGGGCCGGGGCAAGGCTCTCGCCCCGTTCGGGCAGCCCCGGTGCCCTGGCACTCGGTCGGCAGCCCTCAGCCCGCTCCGTCCGCGGCCCCTCGCTCCTCTCCNGGTCACGGCCCCCGCGCCCGCAGCAGCCGAGTCGTGCGGGGCCGGGGGTGCCCGCGGGCGGGGAGGTGCCGGGCACCCCGTGCTGACGATGCCGGGGACACCCCGCACAGCCGCAGAGCGCCCGGCGCCCGGGGAAGCCCGTCTTCCCCGGCTGCCGAGGGGTTCGGCCGTCCAGCGGGGCCGCTCCTGGGGAGCAGCTTGAGGCCGGATGCTTTCAATGAGAGCGATGCCCCTCTTGCTCTCTTATCCTCAGCCTGCAACCTGGTGAGGGCAGGATTAAGAATCCACCTTCACACCAGCTCCAGCCCAGTAGAGCTTGTCAGCATCTGAGGCCCCAGGTTGAGACACATGTTCAGGGCCAGAGCTGAGGGGATTTTTTCCCCTCTGCAGCTCAGGTGGTGGCTTATTTTTGCCCTTTCCAGGAGCTCAGGACACCCCAAATGTTACTTGCAGCTGGACAGGTGGGAGACACAACTAAGGGAGTGTTGATTCCCATAACTGGCCAAGACATGCCCCATTGCTTTAACATAGAAGAGGTGCATCTGTCCCTCTCTCCAATCTCAGCAGCAGGGCATAGGCTTTGGTTAAAAGCCTGATCAGTCTTTCAGATGTTGTGCTTAGGAAAGTCCGGCCATAGCATTCATAGTTCCAGTCTTTTTTCCCCTACTCCTCTGCCCACAAGCCTGGCAGAGAAAAAGAGCAGGGTGTGATCATCCCTATGTTTTGCCATTCAAGACCTCTCCACACGCCCATATAATTCCAGCTCTTGTTGCCACGTAGTCACAATTGTGAGACCAGATTTCAGCCTTAAGTGAATTAGATCAGAAGCCATTTTAAAGCAAGATCAGGAGTCCTGTGATAAGACAGCCTTTTTGAATGGATCATTCCCCAACCTCAGCTGTGATGGAGCTAGGAACGATTTTTAATGTGGACGAGGCAGACGTGGGGTGATCGTTGAGAGCATGAGGTGGGATGATGGAGAATATCTTTCTCTCTGTCTCTTGCTTAGAGATTGAAAGGCTGTCTGTGTTCTACTTAATAATTTCCAACATCTGCCAAAGGAATCTTAGTCTGTTGCCTTTAGTAGTGAGTGGAGTGCTCGTTGTAACAGACGTGGGGATCTGTTATTCTTTAGACGCATCTTTGATGCTAGCACTCTGATCCTTGTGTTTCTCTAATACCACTTGAAAGCAGATTTTTTTCTTGTAGTTTAGTATGTTCAACAGCCTCAGAAATAATGTTAAATTATGCTTTAAAAAGACATGATCAGCTGCTAAATCAGAGTCAGTTCAGCACCATAACACAGCCACATTCACAAGTGCTGCAGGAACAGCGATGGAAACACTATTTTAAACATCCAGGTTTGTATTACAAACCTTCCCCTGGTCAGAGCTTTTAGTTGACATCTTCCCTTGAGTCATGACTTAGACTATTATTAGGAGTTCCCATTTCATCACATAAAAGATGTGGATTTGTTTGCTTTTTGCTTGGTTGAGTACTTTGTGTAGTATGCATTGGACTGGTACCCATAAATACAAGCTTAGCAAATGGTTCTTTATACTTGGTTTCTTCTAGTTGCTTTCTGTAAAGCATGATGAGATGGTTTTGCTGAATAATGCCTTAATGACAGGGCTGATGCATTTTTAATGCATATACTCTTTGTCATTGTCAAAATTAACATTTTGATGATTGTAGATTTCTCTTCCCTAAAATCTTTTGGGAATTGCTATGCTATGTGGGTTAAAAGAGTGAAAGTGTAAGATCTGGTTGAAGAAATACTGGGTATGCTCCCAAAATGATTCTAGAATATTGTGTAAATGCTCAATAGAACAAGGACTCTTGGAATGATGTTTTCCAATAGTGTGATCTCAGAGAGACTCCCCCCATTCATTAGCAGTTCCAAGGGTCTGACACATATGTATGTTGAAGGACAGAAGTGGTCCTTTCTGAACAACAGACCTCTAAGTAGTGACTACTACACTGTGGGTATTATCCTGGGAATGCACATAGCTTCCCCAGGACTGGCCCGGAAAGCAAGCTTGCTCATGTTAAATCCAAAGTATTTAGGGACATCCTACTATCCAATGCAGTAGCAAAGTCCCAATTGATTTCACTGTGGGAAAGATTAGACCCCTAGTGAACGGGATTTTTTACAATGCTACACTTCCTACTTTTTTTTGCTTTGAAATTGCGAATCTTGTGTACTAAAAAAATATCTCTAAAACCTTCCTGCCTCTGGTAGTCTAGTGATATTTCATTAATGACAAAAATTATACTAAAAGTTTATAGTAGAACATATTAAGAAATTACTTTATAAATAAGGGGGTTTAATTGTACCAGTATGAGCATTTCCTAGGACATTATAGAATGAGGTTTCTGGTAGCACCAACTGTGCATTAACAGCTATTTTGGTGAGGGCATATTTAATTAATTCAGAATGCTAAATTTCTGTTTTAAAATGGTTTTTGTAATCGGCATCCTGGTAGAAAATTAAATAAAAAAATTAACCCAGAAATAATTACTTGAACTTAGCCTTGTCTTTAAAGGCCATAATCCTATGAAGATTTATATCTCTGGGTAATTTTCTCCACTGGCGTAGCCTCGAAGGCTGCTGCCATAGGTAAGTCTTTGTCACGCCAGGGCCCCAGAGCAGCACAGGCATTGATGGCAGCGCAGACACTGGTGTGGCAGCGGCCCTGGTGCAGCGCAGGTGACACTGTGATACTGGCTGTCCCCCACCCTGCCCGGCCTTCCCAGAGCCAGGAGCTGCCCCAGGGGCTGTGTCCCCGAGCACAATGGGCATGCCCATCATGCCCCATGGTGGGAGAGGGAGAACCAAGAGTTTTGGTCCCTACTGTCCTGTGCAGGCAGGGTCACAGCCCTGCCTGGGTCTGCCCATAACGTGAAGCATTTCTCTGCTTAGCAGTACCCTAAATTTAGTAATAGGGTCTGCCATTGGATTTCAGGTGCTCTTTCCAGAAATATTTAAAACTGTAGCCCTTATATATGCATATATCCCTGAATGGAATAAATATATACACACACACACACGCACCCCTCTCGGAGGAGAGGCTAGAGCATAGTAGAAAAGCCCCATTCTCCCAGACCTGACAGAGGCACAACACCCACTCACCTCAGCAGGAGCCGTGCTGTTGCAGTGTGTATTTATGACCTGTGTTCCTCTTGCTGCTGCAAGTTTGCCTAAAATAAATGCCCACAGTGCTGCATGTAGATATGTATGGTTATGCAGATGTTTTTCCTTGGGCTCAATTCTGCTTGCTTTCTGCTTTTAAGACTACATATGATTTTGAGGGGAGTGTAGGCTTTCTTCCCATAACAAGTTATTGTCTTTCATGTTAATTTAGGTGGCTTCTAGTGTTCATAGGGTTTTTTTGAGGAAACTGAAAACAGTAATATCTATACATCCACACAGCTCTACACATACTTTGCAGCTGTAAGAATAAGCTAACTAGCCTTTTTCTCTGCCTTTCTACATCACACTAGGAGTAATGTACACAGCTGGATTTTTATGCATTTTTAAAAATAAATAATGTCTTTACGTACACAAAAGGCTTTTTCTTCTCTTCCTTTTAATAGATTACTGTTTTTCTGAAAGGTATCGCCCCCAGGTATTACCCGTAGCTGTTATGACACCTCACCATTTAGTGTTGTAAAGGTAAATCATAACACTCATTATTAAGAGCCATAAATTTTTACCAGAATCATCATCTACCTCCTGAAAGCTTTAACGGTAGAAACATTTCCTGGGCTAACGCCCATGATGATTACATGCTTTTTATTGCTATCATTTAGTAACCGAATTGCTCAAAAATCAAAGGACTTGATTATCACATACCTGCAATGCATAGAGCTATTTATAAATGCTGGCTCAATAATAACAATGACTCAAAAGAAATTTAAATGACAGGCCAAAAATAAGTAGTCTAAAAGTGAAAAAACAAGCCAGAATTCATAGAGGTGATGGAAAGAGTCTGACTTCAAAGGACAGAGAGGATCCTGAGGAAGGTAAAGAGAAGAGTCCAGGAGGTGATGGTAGAAGGTAGATGTGACCCAGCATTTCAGAGTCAGAGGGCGGAGGAGAGGTTAGGCACCAGGGACTGTAGGCGAGGAGATATCGCAGTGTGGCGCTGGAAGTATGCACCAGAAATGTTGAAACCAGGGCTGGAACATCACACATGTTTGGTAGTTTGCTTCCTGGAAAAACATTATCTAGTTATAAGCAGACAACAAAAAATTAGGTGAAATGTTCCAGAAGCTAGAGGGGGTTGATTGATGGGAAAAATAAGAGCCCTGAATATATAGCTGAAAGGCAGTATTTTTTATATATATATATATATATATATATGTATGAATATACATACCTAGCCAAAATTACATAATAATGCCCATATAGATAAATGAAATTAGTATCCTGCTTTTGAAATCATTCTTCTGCAAAAACCAGTGGGAATTTTCCATTGATTTCAGGGGGTTCAGAATTTCTCCTGTCTGCAGGAAAGCAGTGTAGCCTGGTGTGTGCAAATAGACCTAGAAATTATGCATGGAGAAAATGCAGCATGGCTATCAAAAAACATTTCCTTTCAGTGAACCCAATACCCCTCTAGCCAGTGGGGATGATATAAAGCAACAGAGCAATCTCCAGGCAGGAAAGCCCTTGCCTGGGAGATGTAAAATTAACTTGGCCAAGACACAGCAGGCAGTAGTCACCCCACGAGGGATGGAGAGCCATCTGGGGAGGCCTCCTTGCCTCTGACTGTTGCAACACAGCTCCATAGAGCTGAAATGGCTTCGATAATTTCTCAACACTTTATACCACTAGAAAGAAAGAGCTATGCCCACAAGAGGTAACTTACACTTTCCAAACTGCTCAAGAGTATTTCAGATTAAGTAGATCTTTTATCTGCTTTGGGGTCAATTGTCATCACCGTTTTGTTCTGTATCAGCTCATCTGAGTTGCACGCTGTGTACACCCCTTTCACATTATTGCATGAGGCATGAAATGTTGGAAAAATATAGTTGACTTTAATATTGACAGTTGCTGATTCATAACCTTGTTTGGAATATTAGCAGTTCCCTTACTAAATCAGGACAATATCACAACGTTTATTAACGATCACAGGTCAAACCAATCTTTTAAATCACTGGAAATCAAAGATAAAGTGATCAACATGGGACTGGTCTTCTCTAATTGGAGAAAGAGGAACATTCTGAACCAGAACAGTACAGCATGCAATTGTGCAGCCTGTTACCAAAAAAAGAACCATCTCACTGCATCTTACAGAGGCATCTACATAGATAATGTAGATTTCATATGACTACTTTTAGATTATCTGATAGTAATAGTTGTGCAAGTATTCACATTCTCCTAACAGGACGCTGATAAAAATTCAAATAAAAAGGCATCACTAATTACTGCATTATTAAGGATTTATTTTATTTCTTTAATTTAGGTGGCAAATAGTAAGAGCAGGGAGGCTTGATGCACTAATTCTTACCACCATCTGGAAACTCTTCCTTTAACAATCATTCTTCAGGAGATAACTTACCTGGTTACTCCAAGAAAATGCATTTTGTATTACTTCTTCATCAAGTTGCCATGAAACATTCTTCTGTTACACAGTTTATTGCTTGCTGTTTTACTGCAGCAACAGTTATTACAGTCTTGATGCTCTGGTTGTTAAAAATGACCACTATGGTAAAAACTGTTTCTCGTTCCCCTACTTTCCTCCACTGCCTCGCTGTCCCCCTTCCTGTTTACAATACATGCAAGAGATTTGAGGGGATGGAAGGGATTTTCTTTCTCAACGTGTTTTATTTTAGAAATGTCAGGATGATTTAATCTCCTAATTTATTTTTCTGAAGGTCTTGAACTATAGAGGAGAGCAGTGGAAACTTTCTCAGACCCCAGTTTAAGAGGTGGTTATTTTTCCATTTTTAAGAAAAAGACGTTTTTCCCTGCGTGTTTGTGAGGGTCTGAGTTATGCAGAGCACAGTAACATAATTACTTTCAAGGTTTCAGTACAATCCTTTTTTTTTTGACTGCTCATTGTCCTTTGTTGTTTTATGACATCATGTGGCCATCCCATCACGTGTCTGTCACACATGTGATAACATAAATCCGTTTGCCTTCAGTTGTTCAAAGACCCCCTTGATGAAAATTGGATCTGCAAGTCCTGCTCTAGGAAGCAAGAGCCAAACCCACTCCCTTTTGCTGTTGTTTAGATGCTTGTCATTTCTGTCTGTGTAAATTCTTACCAGCAAAGAAGACAGGGCCAGACCAGACCCTTGGTTAGAGATGAACATAGACATGTTTAATTTTCTTTTGCTGGAGCTGCAGTGCTGCTCACTCTGCTCCAGTCTCCCTGGTACCAAGGGATGAAAAACTCCAGTGAGGAAAAGGATGCTGAATGGGCATGATGAGAAATGCAAGGGAAACAAATCAAATAAAGAAATCCACATACATAATACATAGCTGAAGTTTTCAGGTTTTATTTTTTACCAAATGCAACTCTATTTTAAGTATTCCATGTTTTTTGGATGCAAAACTTAAATATGTGCCCTGTAGAGAGGCTCAGAACAATAGCTCTGTTTTCTCTAATAAAATCTCTCTTCTGAGATTAACTCTGGAGCGAGCAGTGAGGTCAGTGTTTCATTTCATATAAGTCAGCTCATGCTGACAAGGGTCTGGCCTTCTTAGTGATGGGCCGTTTGCTGCTCAGAAGTGTGAGGAATGGCTTTCTGAAATATCGATAGCTCGCCTTCGCTGGAGCTCGCGATCAAATTTAGCTGGCAAGTATCAGTGTGCTAGAGCCAGACTGCAGGGCTGGGAGGCTCGGGCTTGGGCCAGCCACTAAGGTCTGCTTGCTAAATCAGAGGCTAACTCTTCCATTAGTGCAAATCAGTGGTTTATAATGATGTCAAATGAGATTTGTGTCAGAGTAGCCCAGACTACAGCCTGGTCTTGGGATTTAAAAAGGAATAGAAAAATTAGGCTGCAACCATTAGAATTCTTTTTTCATTTGGTTTTGTTGTGCATATTTGTAAATGTTCCTATACACACATGCACACACATGCAAAGCTGCATTTTGTGCCCATGGACTTTTCTTGTGGCTGCATGGCTGCCATTTAACATGGACCTAAGAGCACAGAGTCTTCCTCCCGGTGTGGTTTGATTGACATGTGCAGACGTCTCACATAAAGGCTATGGGATCCCGCTTTTCATCCATAAAAGGAAAGCAGGCAAGCTTCATCCCTGGCTAAACCCTTTGCACAATATACATCAATAATGAGGCAGCATCTATTTATACATTGCTCACTGGAAATGACTGAATTCAGACAGAAGTTGGTGAGGCAGCCTGAGCTCCACCAGCCTCCATGGAGTCTATTGTTAGTACCCAGGATGACTCCTCAGGCAAATGGGGAAGAGAGGCACGATTTGGAGCCTACCATGCCACAGGAGGAATACCAGCTTCCACACTTGGCAGGTGGTGTCTCCTCTCAGAGAATGCCTTCGCTGGCTCTTCCAGAACCCAGCAGTCATGGAGGAGGAATGCAGGAGAAATGGTCACAAGAGCACAGCCCCGTTGCTGCTTCCCAGGAAGCTGAATGCTGACTTGGGGTTAGCCACAGCATGAGAGCTCCCTGCCTTTCTTCATGAGAAAAGGAGATGTCCAAGAGGGAACGGGAGGAAGGCAGTTCTACCTTGATACACTCTGGTGCTGTCTTGCCATATTGTTGCTGAAGGTTTTCAACAATATTTCTTTACCTAAAAAAAGAAAGATGCAGTAAAAAAGCCCAGTCCAGCATTATGGCATTGGTTAGGTAGGTCTGTGTGCTGATTGTCCACCAACACGTCTGTGATGATGAAAACTTATTTGTCTGTGAGATATTTATCATAAATAAGGTACTTAGAAGCCCTTAGCAAAGCATAATCCAGACAGTGCTTTTGCTCCATATCCTTCTTCACTCCTGCTTTCCTCTGTGGCTCTTGTGTACTTTGCCCATATGCTCTAAAGCTATTTTGTTTTCAGTTTTATGTATGTTTTATGTAAATTAGAAGAATCAAGCTCCTCTGCTTGCTAAATTATAAATTGAGTGGAAATTGGCCGACTCTCTTTAGACTATGTAAGTTACACAAGATGTAAGTAATCAAGCTGAGCAGGCTGGGTTGGGGAGGGAAAACACGTCAATAGCGTGGGCCACGTGAGCTGTGTCCATGTGTCTCCGTGTACTGCTGCTTGCCTTTGCAGCCTCAAATATCTCTGCTCTAAAGCGCCAATCTAACTCCTTTTAGACCTTTCTCCAAGATGCAGGTTTATTGCCTCCTTTGGTAGTTTGCTCGGTATATTCAGTAAGCCTTGTATAAATGAACTGCTCTTAAATGCTTGTTTCCACTCTCTTGCTTTAGGATCAGAGTAGATTCAGACTGCCTCCTCTGGGAGCACTGATTCATTTTCCTTCCCTTCTTCCCCTGTAAGTTAAAATGCCTGTTGATTTTAATGTCTGTCTCCTTGGCTTACTCCCTGCTTTGGCTCTATTTCCCCTACCCCACACTGCTTTTCATACGCCTGAGTCTTGCCCTGGGTTATCTTTTCCTTAGTAGCCCACTGCAATCTCACAGATTAGGACTGTGGTGCAAGAGCAGGAGCCTGGCAGTGGCTGGCAGCCTGTGAAACCCTGCCAGGAGAGCAGGGAAGTTGGCTGGTGTCTTGGGTTTTGGTGAGATGGTGGAGAATCTGCTGCAGGGCAGAAAAGACAGTCTCCCTCTGGCCTGTTATGGCACCAGTTAGACCGAGGTTTTAGAAAAAGGGGCTTAAAATCAGACCCCTAGGCCTATCTTTACACAGCCATGGAGGACCAGTGTTATTATAAGCAGAAAAGGGCATGGTGCTGCTCTAGTCTGAATGCAGGCTCCTCTTAAAACTGTCCATGTTCAGATGCTTGTGACACAGCAAACTGCCCCTAAGAGATGAGACTGCCTGCAGCCTCAGCACAGACGAGCGTTGGCTGCACCAGCATCCACATGCTGCCAGTGTTCGGCAGCACTGACCAAGAGCAGCCTTGTGCTGCGGCCAGCAGCCCCTCCACCCCAGGAGCGCCAAGTTACATTGGGGCAGAGCTCGGGCTAGCCCTGCTCTCGGTCTTTGAGCTCCACACCAGCCACAGAACAGAGTAAAACATCTTCAGAGAGCCAGTAGAGTGCAGTTCTCAGCAACTGACCAACGTTTTAAAGCCACCATCATGGAGATTGAATCCCATTGCCATGGAAAATTCATGTTAGAAATGTATTGCTGTGTGGGGGAGTTGTGGGCATTGGGTGGGCTCTGCCGGCATGGCCCTGGGCACAGACCTTTAGCGGGCAGCCTGTTCCCAGGTACTGCTCAGCCCTGTGTGCTCTGCTGACTCCTGCAGGGTTGAAGCATGTTCTCAACAAAAGGGGATCCCAACTGAGTAGTCAGATGGCCTTCAGGAGTCTCAGGCTAGGACTCACAGGGCACAAATGGGATCCTCTCTACTCAGGCTCTGCCCTGCAGCTATTTGAGTTTGGGCTCTTTCACTGAATTCATAAAATACATGCTTTCTCTTTTAATTTATTAAATACTTTGATTCAGTGATATACCGTCAGAATGTGGTTTATTCTGTGCAGTCAAATGTTTACTGAGGATGATAAAATATATCCAACCTTCCTTTTTAGAGCTGCTTCTTTTACTTCAAAGGGAAGGCATAACCTTTTGTTTCCTGGTGCAATTTTTATTAAACCTCTGCCTACCTTATTTATCAGGCCACATATAAATTTATTACCACTTGTGTTTCCAAATAAAAGACTCGTAGGTTGGTAAGTAGTCTATAAGTCAAGCTGCTATTCCTTGAAACTCATAAAAGGATGATTTTGATCCATGGAATTGCTAATTAAAGCTGCTTTTCAATACGCAAAAATTAAGTTAACAGTAATTAATGTAGCCAGCCTGGAACCTTAGGAAACTACTGCCAGCAAGTGTCTTTTGGTGCACTCAAGAGGATGCAGTTTGATTGTTGGCACCAACAGACAGGTTGGGAATTGTAAACATGGTAATTAGCAGTAAGTTTCTGGATCTCAACTTGCCAGACTGGCAGTCTGATTCTTGGAGTAGTTGTCGCATGGGAGGAGGGAAAAACAAAGTAAGGGAATTAGAGCAACCTTGCATTGCTCCGCCAACATATGCCACTGGACCAATGTTTTTCTTGGCAAAGATCTCTGACAAGGCGCTTAAAAGCAGCATTGCAGCCCTACTGCAAACTGTGAACCTCACTGCAGGCATCAACCAAGCAACTGTCTCTGGCTCTTCTGTTTAAACTATGAGTGCTGCTCCATGGCAAGGAATTTCAGAATCTGAGATCCTTCCACTCCACCTCTGTGGTGGAGCACAGTGTTGATAAGGTTATTATTAACAATAATGGGATTAAAAGAGTTAAAATCCAGCTTTTGCGGTAATCCCGGAGTATTCTATTGTTGAGCTATCAAAGATTAAAGTTATAGTAACCTTATTAATCCTTGGTGTAGTGTAAATAAAAAGGAAATGTCAACCTTAATTCCACCATGAAATTAAATCTTCACTTCTCTAAATGATGATTCAAACATATCTTACTGCAGCCAATGTGGTTTATGAAAATGCGTAACCCATGTGAATTTAAGAAATCCAATCTGAGAGACAAAGGGGTGATAAAAGATGGCTTGTTTTGTTTAAAATGAAAAAAAACCCCTAGTATTCATTCAGCTTGTATGTCTGCAGAAAATATACCTAGAGCCAACAAAGTATGCAAAGAATAAGGTAGGGACCGAATGCTCATGGCATACATCCCCGTGAGGCAGAGAACGCAGCCGGCAGACGACAGCAGGACAGCCATCCCTGTGCCAGACAGCAGCCACAGGACTGCTGGTGGTGCCCCCATCCCTGTCCCCTGCTTGCAGGACACTGTGTGGTCTTGTTAGTGCTGCCCCAGTACCAGGGACAGGGTGCCCTGACACAAGAGCTCAACCGAGCATTGATCCACTTGTGCTTTCAGTGCCAGAGACAACGTGTTGAAACCTAAAAAATGTCAGAAATGAAATGGTTGCTGAACCTTCTGCAAACAGCGAGCCTTCACAGGTGCTGGTGTGAAGGGCACAGGTTTTCCTGGCTAAGCTGATTTCCAGGGAGGTGGGAGCTGCCTCTTTTGGCAATGGATGGTTTCCTCCTCACCTGTGCTGGGCACAGCCCCTGCTCACCCTGCCCACAGACGTTGAATCTTTAAGTAGGTCTGAAGCTGCCCTCTGGTATGAACTATCTGAAGAGAGGGAAGGACAGACAGGCTGAGCTTTGCTTAGAAGTCAATGGGATATAGTCCAGGTAAATCTGCATTTCTTTGTGGGGAGTGGGTGGGGAATTACAGTAAGCAGAGGTGGGCTGAGTACCCCTTGTTACGCTTTTTCTACTTGGAGGAGAAATAAAGTACTGGTAAAATGGGGTGATTCAGAATGATTCTGCATATTCACTATCTCAATCACTCACTCCAAGTCTAGCAGAGTAGTAGTTAAGTATTAAGGAGCTGCCTATAGCAGGAATTGAGCTCTCTGGAGGGCAGGAGGCATTGCCAGAAATAAAGAGATAGTTTTAGTGGGGCTGTTCCCAGGGAAAGGGGCTTCATCACTTCAGCAAGCCCATCTGCCTCATGGTCTCTGCATGTCCTGGAAATTACTGGGTTTGTGGACTGATAGAGCTGGAGAGTGGGCATGTTCTGCATCTTCATATTGTTTACTCCAGTCCTCATAAACTCTGCTAAAGTTGCATAATGAAACTCAGGCTCATAAAAGAGCTCATTTTAAGATGGTTTTTTTTCTTCTTCACTCACGGAATCATGCTCTTCTCTGGTGTGAATTGTCACAGCTCCAGAGCGTGCACCGGTTCAGATGTGCCCGCTGGGTCCTGGGCTGTCTCCATCCCCTCTACTGCTGCAATTGCTACCACAAACACAAATTGGCTCACTCTGGCTCTTCTTGTCTTTCTGCAGTGTAGGAACAGATAATGGGCCCATGGGGTTGTTCAGAAATATTGCTGGTTTCTAGTGCTAGCATAATGGTCCCTTCTAGGTAGTATCCCTTTCCTGGACAATTTCCCAGTAAAATAGTAAATGGCAACTGCAGAGCAGTAAAGGCAATGGCGTATTTGTTTGACTGACATTTCAGAGCCTGCAGAGCAAATGCAATTAGGATCCACAGTGTGCTGCAGTTTCCTTTCTTCATTTCCCTACCTTGGAAGAACTACTATTAGGATCAGCTTAAGTCTGGTCCCTGCTACCTTAGAGTGGTGGAGGTGCTGCAGGGATGGAGGGCAGCATGTGCCCAAGCCTGTGTGAGGACCCTTTGCACTGGGAGCAGTCAGCACCTCAGAGGGCTCAGCTGGGACAGGAGCTGCTGCCGCTCGCCTGCTGGCACTGCAGCCCCAGGCAGTAGTGATTTTGTTAGTAGGTGTGCACTTCCCCTGGACTTAGCAGAGCTGACACCCTGTGGCACTCAGACCTGCGCTTCTCACTGGGGAGAAGTCTCTGTCTGTGCCTATGGATCTGTGCCAGGCAAAGCAACACAGGGTTTGGGCTACCCTGGTTTCCACCAGGGGCGACCGATGTTTCTTTGGAATATTGCGGGATCAACAATTGATGTGCTTTGAACACTTTGATACAGACTTGGCAGCAGAAAGAAACGTAAAAAAACTGGTGGTAATCATTCAGATTTGCCTGAAGGAGGTAATTGAAAACAAATTGCTACTAAAAGCCATGGCCAATTGTGGTGAAGCACTGTGGGTCACTCACCTGTAGGAAAAGAGTGCTAGAGGACAAATGGGATCAAAACTGTTTCTGCCCTGGTGGGGAAAGAGGGTCTCAGCCATATAATTTGGTTTGTAGGGTTATTCTGTAGCTCCTAGATTCTGTCATGAAAATCCGTGCCTGCAGAGCAATGCTTTAATGGCTGGAAATAATGCAGCCAGTGAAGGCAGGGGCAGCTGTGGCTTGCCTTGGTGGCAGGGGGTGGCCAGGCTGGGTGGCATCCCTTCTGCCAGGGGCAGGTCCGAGCTGACCCCCACAGGAGAGGCACAGGCAGCTGCCAAGTCCCCTCTCAGCAGGATGGAGTCTGCAATGTGCACAGAGCCACCACCCTACAGCCTGCTCCAGCTGTGAGTTTTACCTTTCAGTCGGAACATTGCTGCCATGCATGGTTTTATCTGTTAGCACATTTAAACATTGCAATGTCTGCTGTTCCTGGTGCTTCTTGGATGTCTGGGCTCGGGCAGATGCCGATGCCTGTGTGAACTGATGAAGTGTTTTGTAGCGGGTTCTCTGGACACAGGGTCAGGGGAAGCCAGGATGTGGGGTGGCATGGAGCTGCTGCCTGGGGGTGACAGAAGGGGGTCTGCCCTTGCTGGGCAGTGGCTCCTCAGGACAAAACCTCTTTGTCTCTCAGTGAAGCTCTTTCCAAAAAGCTAAAGCTATTGCAAGGATTCAGCAGATGAAAACAATGATGAAAAGGATGATCTAATTTTTACTAAATGGCACTTTTTCTAGATATTTTGATTCAGAGCTCCTGCAGGGTAAAAGAAAACCAAACTCTGCAGTTTCCTGTATCTGGTGACAAATTCCATACCAGCCTCTTTCAGGACAGTTCCTTGCTCCAGGCTCTTGCGTCTTTGCTTTGTGCTCAGGGAATTAAGTATAGGAGCACATTACAGCCTGTGCTGCTCTGTTTGCTCCCTGTGCCAAGGTGCAAGTGGGGTAAAGACAGGACAGCATGAAAAATGGGAACCAAAGTTTCTTAAAGCAGCCTAAATGCAGGACAACCCTGCTGAGTTTGTGATGTTACATGAGCACTGACTGAAACTGCACTGAGGGTTGGGCCACCCCAATTGAAGCCTCAATTGCAGCATTTCAAAAGGGACATTAAAGCACACATATGTAGCACGAGTATTAGGATATGAATACCCCTATCTAACCTGAGATATGGGAAGAGTCATCACCTGGCTCTCTTCGGAAGAGAGAGCACTAGCGTCCTTTGATAGTTTGACATACCCTTATATAGAAAACCAAAACATGACTTATCATTCTTATTATTATTGACAGCTTTTGGGAAGATTGATATTTTAGCCATTTCTCTTCTTTTACAACAAAAAACCCCAAATGCTGCCCATGCAGAAAAGCCTGTCCCCAAATAATGAGACTGGTGTGACAGTGTTAGGGACATGCAATTGTGCTCCCTTGCCTGCATGAGGGCTGCAGGCTGTCCCCAGTGGGGTGGCAGCTCTGCTGCACAGGGTACATGAGCAATTCCTCTTGTTTTTTGCATGTCGGATCATGAATTGCTGCTCCACTCGGTGTTGGGGTTGAAAAATACTGTCAAAATGAAAACACAGGAGCTGACTGAGACATCAGTGAGTATGCTACCTGGATGCTCCAAATTTGGATATCATGATTGATAGAGGATATAAAATAGGTGGCTCTTTCTTAAAGTCAAAAGATACTCTGTTAATATGATGCAATTTGAACATGTTTGTTTTAAGAATTACAGCTGTGTTTTACACTCAGCATGTGCACCTGCATGTGCAGGCACACGTGAACGGAATCACTGCAGTGCTCCAGCACTGCCCGGAGTTAGGTGCTGTAGTAAGCTGGCAGTACAAAATGTGCTATCAGCTCCCCACAGGGTCAGGCATAGTACCTTTAAAACTGTGTGGAACTCTGAGTGGTGCTGGGTGAGAATGTTTTCCCCCACATAAATGTGCCGGTGATAAATTTGTAATTTCAGAATCCCTTTATTTTTCTTTATTTCCTTTTATTTCTTTAAGCTGAAGGGAAAAAGGGGGGGAAAACGGGTCTCCTATAGAAGGAAAAGGTCTTGGCAGGACAGCAGCTCTGTGCGTGTTGCTAAAGGCTGATGGATACAAGGGGCTGCTGAACACAAGGTGTGTGTGGTGGATGGAAGGGGTTCACAGAGGGCCAGGTGGGGTCACCTGGGGCCAGCTCAGGAAGCTTCCGTGATCAGGGTGGTAGATTATTGTAATGAGCAGATACAACCTAATCCCCCAGAAAAACCACAGATAACCGCGTGCTCCAAGGCCAAGGCCATGGCCCCCTGGGTTTGTCCCGTGCCCTGCTCCTCATCTCAGGGTGCGGTGCCGAGTGCCGGCCCTGCTGTGCCTCGGTGTGGCTCTGCCCGGAGGCACAGGGCTGCTCGGGGACAGCCAGTGCTGCAGCACCACCGCTGCTCGGTGCTGGGCAGGGGCTTTGTGCGGGGGCCTGGCCGGGGAGGGCAGGGATGCCACCCGACACCAGTGCGGCAGCAGCCGGGCTCGCCGGGAGGCTGGGCCGAGCCGCCGGGGCTCCTCCCTGCCCGGCTCAAAGTGTGGGGCCCGGGGCATCAGCAGGGCCTGGGCTTCTCGCCTTGGATGTTCTCTTGAGTATGCATAAAGCACAGTGTGGCGTAAGAGGGTGTCCACGGAAGGAAACTGAGGAAGCCAGTAAATGATTTCCTATGGCAAATATTTATACTAATATTATTTATACTAATATAATCTTAAAAGTTTAGTGATTTTTTTTTTTCCTCCTAGAAATTTAGTATTACCTTTAGAATATGAGAGCGGGAACTCACTGGAAATTATAAGAGAGAGGAGTCTTGGTTAAAGAAACTGCAGCTAAGGACCTCTCTCTTTAGGAACTTCCAATCTTTCTACTGACGGATTCCAAATAGCTACTCTAAAGCTCTGGAACTCTGAGTATGATTTCCAGAGGATCTATCCATACAATGATTTAAGCCTGATAGTCCCAAGACAAAAGCTTTTGTTGCATTAAATAAATCCCTGCAGTTCTCTGGGTTAACATGAAAAGCTGGGGACACCAGATTACCAAGTGAGTGAAGAAAGGTAGAGGGAATTGATCCGATGAGCTGAGGAGTCACGATCCAGTACTGTAACCCATGCAGCACCCTCCCTGCCCAGTGCCGTTCTTCCAGGCAGGATTCAAGCCTCTGATACCTCAGTTTTCCTGCCCAATTACATGAAATGAGATCAGGAAAAAAACCTGTTTACTACAGCATGTTCTAGTTTTCAGATCCAAACAGATTGCTGTACATTGGGTGTGAAACTCCCTAATGTTTTAGAAATTATGCTGGAACTTCTCTGACTGACAGCTCTGAGTAAAGCACTTTCTGAGGTTATGTAAATGCCTAAAAAGAAATCTAACCCCAAATCTTAATTGTGTAGCAGATTTGAGGCCTGTGAAGTCTAGGCACTGCCAGATTTTAAAGCCCTGCTGCTACCTTACATAAATACTCATAAATACTTACAGCAAGTGTCCTAAAAAGATCTTTGGTTCCCCAAGTGAGCTAGAAGAAGGCATTGCAGGGCTGCCCCATCTCTACTAGTCACAGGGGACATGCAGTTCTGCCCAGGGCTGCTCCAGCAAGAGCTGGGAACCTGCCCCCTTCATGTCTAGCTAGAACTGTGCATGTCAAGGATCACATCCCAGGCAGAGGGAGGAAGTTATTTTCATTTACAATGCCCAGTAACAGGGCAAAGAGACCTTTCCTTCTGTGTCTGTGCTCTAGCATGACGCAGAAAAAATTTTAAGACATGTTTATAAATTCCACCCGGGTGTTGCAGCCCTTGCTATGAATCTCAAAAGTGTGTTCAAGATTTATTAGTATTGGGCTGCTTCTGACACAAGGGATGTGGGGGACAAAGAGCAGCAGCTTCTGTGCTATAAGGAAGCACAGAGAAACCTGTCGGTACACTTGTAATTTCATGCTTCTAGACGTTGTTATCCAAATGCCATTGTACTCACAACTATTCTGTGTGCATTAAATCTGAGGTGCAGAACCCTATCTCATATTAAAAATGTGACAGTAGCGTTATCATCTCTCTAATGTTCTTGTGAGAACTCTTGTTAGCTCTTATTGTCTTGTCCTTTGTGTGACTTAAGACAGAAAACCAAGACTTTACTGCATTGTAAAGATGTTTAGAAAGATGTGCTTAAGTAAATAGAGGTCTTTATTTTCAGGGTTTGAATAGGTATGTAAGAACAAGGGGATTGAATAATGGCAAAGTTGATGTGACAGAGCTCACTAAATAATGGTTGTAATTAATTTTGTAGAATTGTTCATGAATAGCTGGCAAAATGTTTTCCATATGCGGCAACTTCTAGAATGAGCTGACTCATTATTGCATTTAAGGAGTGGTACCTGGAGTTGTGATCTGATGCCTATTAAAAACTGCAATTGAATAATTTTTTTGGAGGGATTGAATCAGGGTCCTAAGGGACCTGTGACATTTTTCAAACAAAATACCTGTTGTTTCCTTACATTTTTTGGCTGCTTATCCCAGGCTAGGTAAGGAATCAGTAAGAAATTACAGCAGTACCCCTTTCTCCTCTCCTGAAGGGAACAGAGGAGAGGGACAGAACACCTGAGCAAAGGCAAAAGATAGAGGAGGAACAGGGCAGACAGGAATGACTGGAAATAGCAGACAAAGAGAAGAAATGGGGGAAAAAGCAGAAAGAAAAGAGAAGCAAAAGGAGACAAGGGAATGAAAAGTAAGAGAGCGTGGGGGCTCGTGCCCCGTGGCTGCCCTAATGAGCTGCTGCTGGCCACAGGCACTGCCTGATGTTCATCCACGTTCAGGTGGCCTGAGGTCTACAAGGAACATGAGTAAGCACCAGTTCCCAGCTAAATCTCAGCAGGCTTACTGTTTACCAAACTGTGACAAAAGATGAAGTAATGTCCTATTTGGCCACACACTGGGCTGTAGGTCCTCTTTTTATTTTATTTTATTCTTTTTCTAAGAGGAGAGCTAGCTGATGTTTCTTGCTACTGTCAAAAAGAAAAAAAATCAGTGCTTGTGATTTAGAGGAGCTAAGTGTTTAAAATAAAATATACATTCACTGCTTTCACATAAAGATTCGGTGATAACCAGATGACTGAAATCAATGCATCCTTATCAAAGTCCAAAGATTATTTTTGTAAGGTGTTTATACACTATCTCTGCTCTCGTTGTACCCTCTTACAATTACAGATGGGGACAATGAAAACACGTGTTCCATGCAATTACTTGCTGCTGCCTTATAAAAAGCCAAAGCCTAATAAACTTCAGTATGGAGTAAACTCATAGTGTCCTTGTGAAAGAGCAGCCTGAGGAGTTTAGCCCTACCACTGATAGTAAAAGCAGACCTGTCAATGGGATTCAGCCTTCATAAAAAGCTAGGTTAGAGTAAGATTTGAAAGAGTTTGGCTTGGCATTTCCAACCTGTTGAGAAAGAATTCTAGACTTAGGCTGGCAAAAGTTAAGAGCAAATCTGTAAATCTTTATTTTGTGTTTTGGAGAGACCAGTACACTTGTCCTCTGGTAATCAGAAACATTGTCTACCCTTGCACAAAGAGTAGAGATCTGATAAATGCTCTGATCACAATTTGTGCTTTGCTTTCCTCATCATCAATGCAATTTTAAAATCATGTTTAAGAGGAAGTCCACGGGTTCCTCACTGAGCAGGAATAACCCATCGGGTCTGAGCAGGCAGAGTTAAGGTCCTAGACACAGTGCTTTGTACAAACCAAAGAATAAAAAGAATATTCCAGGAAAGGCATAAAGAGAGATGATGCAGTAACTGTTTCTGGGATGTTAAAAATACTGTTGTGCCTCCAAGCTGCTGCGTGAGCCTGACTGCTGTGTCTGGCTCGGGGTGACTCTGTGGATGGCACTGTCACAGATATCAACAGTGCAGAGTAGTCCCAAGCAGGTCCTGAAGTTTTAACATGTGATGAGGCCAGAAGGTAGTTTTGTGCAGTGATAATGATTTATTTAATGCAACTAATGTATGTAAAGATGCATCTGAGACAGTGTGGGGTCTGCCAAGAGCACTTTCTTGGACACCACAGTGATCAATCCAGGCTGGAGGTTGATGGCTTGAGTACACGTCTGTGGGATCAAGCTGCTAATTTTTAATGGGTTTGAGCTGTTCTTAAATAAACTTTCATTAGTTAGGGTGGCACCACTAAGTCTACTTCCTACTGAGCAATAGGAAGAGAGAAAGAGCATCTACAGCAGTAATAGTTTAACACAAATTGATTTAAAGTCTGGAATAATAGGAAGCTTACAGAGCTTGGATGAGGGATGAAGGAGTTGGGCAGAAAGAGGTGGAAACAGAGAGGAAGAAAGACCAGCTGGCTGCAGACAAAGGAGAAATGTGTCTTCTCTATTTTTTTTCTGTCAGCTGAAGCACCCCATGTTGCACACAGGAGCAGGGAATGCATGTGGTACACCTATGAAGCCATTCTTGACTTTGTGACCTGTTTATAATAACAGGTGAACAGCCCCTGGGCAAAGTGGGTGTGCTGCCTTTTACACCCTTTCAATATCTCACTCAACTGGGACCCACCACAGGGTCCTTCAGGCTGTGGTTTACTGAATGGTCTGCTAAGGGGCTTAATTATGGTCTCAAATTCCCAAAGGTTTTTCTAGTCTGTCTAAAAAATTTATGCCTGCAACAATTCAGACCTGTTTATGTCTCTTTTTTTGCCCGCTGGGTAAAAAGTAGTTTGGCTTTTACAATGTGTCTGTATACAGAGTTTTAGTAGCTTGGATTGCTTTTATATGTTTATAATTAAAATAACAGCCCCTTAAAAATTGGATTATTGATCATGGGAAGACAGTAGATATTTTTAATCTTAGAAGCAAGACTACAAATAAATCAAATTATATGAAGTATTTTGTTTAAAGGCATTTGATTTTATAAAAACTGCTACATCTGGTGTTCGCATAAATGGAATAATTCTGTTGCTTCATATGAGGGTTCAGAGGAAACCATGGTAGGAGGTAGTCCTTCTCACTGAGTAAAGTGCACTGATGTCAATAAGTCAAAAGTAGACTTCCCAAATTGCAAAAAAACCACTGAAAGATTCAAAAGTAAGGATTTGGATGGCTGTAAAATTCCCATTTCAGCTGATAAATTATCTGCAGGAATTGTGGTTTTTTTGCACAGATGCACGTGATGCCCTGGAAAATGCACAGAAAACGTAGGACTGCCATCACGTGTGCCTATGCATACACCCACACATATGTACGATGTGTAGTTGAGCATCACTGTCCCACCAGTGCCTGCAGCAGTCTCTCTGACTGTCCTGCTTGGAATGCTGCTCTTCCCACCCTAGTGATGATGAACTGCAGCAGAAATGCCCTCCCTGTCCTTGTTATGATCAGGTATCTGAATTTGGGGGTTTGTTTGCATGTTGCAGATGTTTGCTCTGCCAGATTTGACCACAGGAATGTGAGGCCAGAGGGCTGAGCCTTGTGAAGCAGAGAAGAGCAGCATTTAGCCTGAAGTTTGCACCTTCCAACATTTCCAGGGGTGAGACAGAAAAGTGGTTTCTCCCTGGGAGAAGTCTACCAAAGAGGAACTATGCATTCCAGGAGGTGGGACTGCGTGAATGCCAATGGTCTTTGCCATTAACCAGCTCTCTTCAAGCTGGCTGAGGAGCTGACAGGATCTGTCGATTAAATCTCATCCTTTCAAAAGACAGGAACAAAATCACCATTGTAACGTTTTGGCAAAGCAAAATGTTTTTGTTTGCTGACAAGGGTTTAACTCACGTGCAGCCATGCTGCCCTCTTAGGATGTCAAAGAAAGAGGCTTTGCAAGTCAAATCCTGCCTACCTCACCAGCCCATCTTACCCCAGTGATGATGTACTCCAGTGCCAGAAGTCACCTTCTGTGCTCAGCTGAGCTCAACTGGAATCGTGCTCACTGGCTGTGCTGTTAAGTGGCTCTGAAGATGTTACGGGCAGAGAACTGTGCTGCTGTTTCAAGTGATCATAAAAAATCACTGGATAAGTTGAAAAAGTGTGGCTTTTCATTGTAGGAGGTTTGGACTGTATAAGCAACTCCGTCATTGTGCTAAGGCAGCAGATGCAGTCAGTGTTTGGAGAAATGGTTCATGACCCAGTGATGCTTTCCAAGAGTTGCAACCAGGAAACAAAGATGCTGGGGGCTCCTTGTGTGGGAGTAACACTGGTGGGACAGGCAATGGAAGCAGAAGGATCAGATAGTGGGAGAGAGTGAACAGAAAGGTGCAATGCAAGCAGAAAACCCTGTTGCCATGCTTCAGGCTTGCTCTTGCACTCAAAGCTGGGGGACAAAAAGCAATAGCTGCAGGAAAAGCCCTTTCCTGAAGACCAGCCTAGAATGCCAGGAGGGTGCTACAGCCAAAGTGAGGAGCAAAGGCACAATCTGATGGGGTTGGGCTGCAGGGGTCAGATTCAAGATCTGCATCACCCTGAGAGTTGGGTCCAATGGGTCCCCATATCCAGGGAAGACCCTCAGGCCCTCTCTCCACATACCCTATCACCAGTACCAGCTGGGATAGGGTACTGATGGATGCTCACCACACAAGAACCACATCAAAGCTGATCCTTATCCAGGCAAATGTGGATGGGCTGTTACTAGAGTGTTTCAGTCCCTGAGCAACTAGCCCTGAATACGTGGGCACTGGTGCCCTGAGTGTGAGCCATGACCTGTGCAGGGCCGGGGTGCTCCCCAGGGACTAGACCCTGAGGAAGGGCAGCTGTGAGTCTTGGCAAAAGCCAAGCTGGTCTTACACAAATTCTCTAGTGGTTCAGGCTGGCCAAGCTCAGCATGTCCCTTACCTTGGTTTCATCACAACTTTGACAGAGGTCCCAGGTATGGGTCAGAGCTGGCTCCTGGCTGCCCCTGCACAGGGCCCTTGCTGGGGCAGGAAGGGCATGCAGACATGGAGCATATCACTGTCAGGACTTGGCCATTGCGCTCCCACCTGGGTGACTCACTGAGGAGCCCCTTGGGCAGCAGGTGGACACAGCCTCTGTTCCCTGCTGACCCTTTCAATGCAGTGGGCTGTGCTGGGCAGGCACGCTGGGGCCATGGCTGCTCCCTGGAAGGAGGCGAGATCAGAGGAGGTACCAAAGGGAGGGGAAGAGTGTGGATTAGGAGAAGGGAGCAGGTGATAAACCAGCTCCTCGAGGCAGGGGCTGAGGTTGATATGCTGCGGTGGTGAGCTGCAGTGCCTGATAGGACTTTTCCCATGCCAAGGGTAGGTCAGCTTTCCTTTGACTCAAGAGGGTGTTGGAGGGTGTGTTTGCTGGGCCCAGAAACCAGTCACTGCTGCACTGGGTCTTTGTATGGACAGTCATGGTATCTTCTGCTGCCCTGTGATCTGCAATTTCTATTTTATTAATTACATGAACTCAGGCTCTTGCTATCTTGGGGGAATTTCACCTAAGTAAGCGCTGGGCAAATTTCATTCAAATCATTCAAATCATAAGCATCAACACCTTTGACATAGTTTTTCTGCTACTGGGGTTGCTGTGTTACTTTGTATAGGTCCTTTTTAAAGCAGTTAATAAACCTGGGAGTGCAAGTCCATTGACTCTCAGCAGAACACTTCTCTCATTTGTGAGGTTCCTTTCATTACCAGTTTGTAAATTAGCACTATTCGTTAGCATCCAGCCAGCTTTTCTCTCTAGTATTACCATGAAATGTGCTTTCTTTTGTAGTACCTAAAGCTTGTGAGATAACTCAGTGTGCCTCCCAGCGGGGGAGAAGGTATCTGTAATCTGTGTTTCGTGTCTTGAGTCTCTTGAAAGGACTAGAAATCCCAAACGCAGTAACTTGTGGGTTTTCTGTCTTAGAGAATTAGGATGTCTTTGCATTACTGAGCAGGCAAACACTGAGCAGTGCTTGATCAATAAGAGGCATTGCCAGAGGTCTGGTATAGTCTACCACAGCTGTTGGTAAGTGTTGCTATAGGCTATGGAACTAGGAATATAAAATGTCAAATGACAGTAATAATTCATGCATCCTGGGACATATAAAACCAACAGCATGTCAATAGCTGTGGCATGCTCTGCAGAAAATATGCAGGATTTAGATGTTGCAGGAGTCTGTTTTATTTTAAACCACACTTTCCTTGGTGAAATATAGACTTTCCCTGTTTGTTAAAAGCATTTATTTTCAGTTTCATGTTGCTACTTCTCTATTAACATTCTAAGAGCCACACAGCTCAAAAGGCACCCTGAGATTCAAAAAGCAAAATATATGTATTTACTGAAGAAAAACACATAAAATATTTATAAAACAGAGGGTGCAATACTATTTGAGATTCATGGACCATTTCAGCATTCATAAAAGCAAATATGGTTCTCATGTTGGCTTCACCTGGAATCAGACTTTACTAGAGGGGTTACCCAGGAGGGACCTGCCTTAAAATGAAACTTATTACAATCATTAATTTTACATGGAAAATCATTACATTTTACATGGAAAGCAGAATGTCTTGTGAAATAAGTAAGAACTTCTCCAATATTCATCTTCTTTAAAAATACTTCAGGATAATTAATATAGCTTGTCTCTTATGAAAAGATACAGAAGAGGATGAATTACTGCATCTGGGAGGGTACAGCAGGCATAAGAGGAAAGACTGTGTGTATCTGAGACTTGTTCTCCCCTGTGCCACTGCTGCTTGGGAACCTAAAACTGACGGGTGCTGTTTTACTGGCTAAGACTCCCACAAAAATTCTTCAGATGAAACTTTAATGAGAAAAGGGAAAAAATATGTTCAAGCAGCCCCATTCTTATGCTTTCAGCTGTTTGCTCCTGTGCACCTCAGCTGTGGGTTGTCAGGCCTCAATTTCTCTAAATTTGCCTGAAAATAGAGGGCAAGACAGAAGAGTTGTGTGTCACTCATGATTATATGAATATAGGCCTTAATGTACAGGTAATACTTCTAAAAGATTGTAAAATATTAACTGAAAAAAGAGAGAAGGAAAAGCATCACAAAGAAACCCACTACGCATTATTTAAATCTCCCCCTGTGAGAGGCTGGGGATTCAAACACACACGAGTTGTCTGCTCTTCCATGTGACAGCAATCCCTCTGCATCAGAGTTGCACAGTCCTGGCTCTCAGTTGTCTACTTGAGAACGTTTTTTTAAGTTATATATTCAAAAAAAAGTCTTAAATATAATTTCAGTTATTTGAAGACCATAAAGTGATTTTGGTGCAGTGGACCGCACCTATATAGAGAGGCACTAATAGATATTTTGGCATATCTTGCTGGAGCTATCATGAGACATGAGATGATGATTAAAATAAATAAAAAGCAAAATTTATCCTGCTAACTGTCTGACACCTAAGAAAAGGGATGTCTTTGTTCTGACGAGAACATCTTGGCTCGTTCTGCTCCTTTGGCTTGGTTTGGGGAGGATGTATTTTACAGTCCTCCCATGATACTTGGCAAATATAAAGCTGTCACATTGGATCCTGCTTCTCTTTGTATTAAAAGAATGTCTATGGTGTTTATGTTATGGGAAAAAAGCACTATTTCTACTTATTGTATTTTCATTGTCTCTTTTCTTATGACTGTACTGTTTGCCAGCAGCCAAGGGGCCACTTTGATGCTTGCTTTGATGCCACGGTTTATTGTGTTGCACAGTTGAGCCTATGGTTTTCCTTTCAAATCAGAGCTGGCATACTGGGTGAAAAAAAACCAAACCAAAAATAAAGCTTTTCTCTAATTGTGGTTATCTCATAAAGTCTGCATTTGTTACAGCTGCTAGGGTGGTGGAAATCGGTGTTTGTAAATACCTATATATTCTGATTTGTTTTCAGTCTCGGAGGTGTTTTTGTCTGTGTTCCTCACCCCTGGCCACTCATGCAAGCAGGCTGCCTGCCTGCATGCTGAGCTGCACTGCCTCGGGAAGATAGCAGCCTGTTTCCCAGGTTATCTGCATGGTACAACCTCACCTTGTTCCCTCTTCGCACTCTCAGGGATTAGCATCCAAAGAAAACCAAATTAGTCTTGTATCAAGTCACCCAGGAAAGTGAGTAGCCAAACCAACCAGAGCGCTCCTGCTGGCAGAACTGAGTGCAGAAGGAGCCTGGCAGGGTGTGTTCTGTGTGTGCTGCGTGCTGCCCAGCCCTGCCGCGCTGCTCTCAGAGGTACCCGGGTCCTGCTGTGGGGAACCACGCTCTCCTGTGCCCGCAGGAAGCCTCACTTGCTGGCTCCGTGCTCCACGTGGCAGTGCCAGTTAGGATGTGTGTAATACCCACTTGGACGTATCTGCTGCTTTTCTCCATAGGTCTCGTGGCCATCTGCGAACTGATGGGGAACCATTCTGTTTCCATTTTGCTGATGGAAAAGGAGAGGCTTTGAGAGGCTGAGTGATTTGTCCAGGATTGTGCAGCAAATCAATGGGAGAAAAGGGGATCAGGCCATTCCACACAGGAGTGCCTTTAACTGTCCCATGGGCTTCCTAGGGAAAGGCATGCAGGTCCCCAAAGAAGCTGCTTCCAGGAGTGTTCCTCCATTATTTCTGTCAGATTATTGCTGTGAACAGTGGAGAAATGCAAAATGTATTATTCATCTCTCCTACTCCTAAAATCAATACCTATCAAAATACAAATACAATTTAAATCAAAGGGCACTTATTGAGTGCAGATCCTACTAATTAGGTATGATTTCCCAACATTTTCTTAAATTATTTATCTAAGGGATGGGTAGAAGGCACTTTATATGTCCCAGAGTGAATATTATAAACCTCTTGTCATGATACAGAAAATGTGAAATGTAGTGCAATGCAGTGTGATTTGTAACCTTGATGAACTAATGTAATATCAATAGACATCAATCTGTGCAAAAAAAAAAAATCTGTCTCATCATAACATCTAACAAGATATGTCAAAAGTCAATAACCTTGTGAAATGGACACATATCAGTGAAGGTTACAGACTTTGCTGCTAGGAATCAATTAAAAATGTAATACCCACTTGCAATGGAAATTACTGCACCATCACCAAAAAGGAGGTTTACATCATGCATGGACATTTGTCATAAGAGCACTCCCTTCAGGCTGGCTGTTGGCTCTGTAAGCAATTCCGCTGGAATATATGCTGGTATTGATTAGTCTAGCCCCATAATCAACATGCAAACAATATTTATGCTATATCCAGTTAAATATATTTTTAAAACCGGTACAGAAAAGAGCCAATGGTTTTGAAGACTTTTGTGTGCAAATTAGGAAGCAGCTCTCCTGTAAAATGAAAGATTTACAATTGTCAGTCAATAATGTAGATCAATGTTCTTCAATTTTTAATCATAAGGATTTTTCTCATGCAGCTTCTTTGGATCTTAATTTTCAAGCTTATACTCCCATCCATACAGCAGATCTTAAGATTCCATTACACCAACCATGCGTCAACTGGAAATTCTTGGTCCCATCATAGAGATGTGATACCCTCTCACCAAATCCTTTCAAACCAGTGATTTAAAAGAACAGTATGAAATGTTAGATATGTTTTCTCCTCAATTTTGAAACTGATTGATAAAATATTCACTTTTAGGCATTTTACTTTGCCCTTGTGATCTGATAGTAATTTAAGGGCAAGCGTAACTTTGAGGCCAAAACTAAATATTTGAACAGAGAAGGAGGTCCTGTGGCTTCAAAGACAGTGGTATGTGAGGGGCTGAAGTAAAACTATCAGAGTAATTCAGAGCTTAAACTTTTAGCTTAGTGCTTTCTTCTGTAGCCTTAACAGTGATCAGCTCCCAGGAAAGCCATCAGGAGCCTGAGCAAAAAGCTGTAGTGGTCCAAAGTGCCTGTGTGGCTCAGCTGCTGCAGGCAGCCTGCGATCGCACAGCAGCGTCGGCACTACTTCCGTGCAATTGTGCAACCGGGAATGCAAGGCAGAGCTGTAATTCTGAATTTCATGGCATTTTAAAGCATCAGTCAGAATTTTAATGGTATTTCAACCTTCCGTATTCGTTGCACAATAAGTGTCTTTCAAACAGTCTTCTGCAAATTCCTTCCTGGTGGTCTGCAAAAGACATCGTTTGAAAGTCAGAGCACTGGAGGGGAATGCTGGGTGTGTGGAAATGGATCAGTGCTTGAATTGATGGGAGGAATAAGGGATTCTGAAAAAGCACTGCATTACGATAACGTGGGATAATAAAGGCAGTAGCAAAAAGTATAAAAAAGCATGCCATGAGTAAATTAGATAGGATAAATTTACCTTCAATTATTCAGCTCTCCTGCTTGTACTTTTGTTGGTTTTAATTAACAAAAGTTTGTCTGGCAGGTATAAAAACAAAGTTCAATCCCAGAGTGTTTGAATTAGAACTCCTAGCTGTATCAAGTGAAAATAGGCAATACTACATTTAACGTTTTGCATTTTGTCATTCCATTTAAATGTGAATGAGCTATCTGGAAGGAATATCAAGCATTGCATATACTGTTTAGTGGTGTATTCTTCTTATCTTCATTCTTCTATCTAATGCCTTTCATGCATGCTTAAAAAGTGTGTGCTTGTATATGCAATCATGATTAGTGACTGCAAAGGTTACTTAAATTAAGACCATGGACTAATTTTATTTTAAGTGGAGGGTAGGAGCACATCTGTTTCAAACAGGTTTGTGATATGCCTTTTGTGAGTTCAAATCATAAATGACCACTTAAGTGAGCTCCTACACACACAACTGCTTATTTGCAACAGTACTACCAAATAAAATGTCACTAGCATTTCAGTGTTCTGAAATAGGTTTGTCCTCTCCATTCCCCTGGAAAATTCAGCCCTCTGTTATTGTATGGAGGATACTGAAGGAAAGCATGTGTTCTTCCTCACAGAGGATGTGTTATCTACTGTGTAACTGTACTTGATAGATATTTTGTATTTTGCTTGGGTCTCCCTCTGAGAGAGGCATAACATTTTTTTGGAGTTGTAACAAACACTGTTTTCTAGCCATGAATTCTTATAATTACATAAGATTATGAATATAATTGAGGTAATAAAAGCAAAGCAAACAGTCTAGATTATATCTCTGGATTGTATTCATAAGTTAGAAGTGTGTGGTTTTGCTGTATATCACATTGATTTCGGAAGGGTGTAGTTTGGAAATGATCACACGTGGAAGACACCAGCTGAGGGGTTATACTTCACATATGAGCCTACTTAGCCTTTTTCCACAGATGCCCTTTCCAAAGAAAGGTGTGTGCAGCCTGCAGGTACCTACAGTGGGCAAACTGAAAGTAAACAAATAGAAATGTGTTCATTTGACAAATTTCTACTGTAAATGATTTTGCCTTAAACTATGGAAGGATCAAAGCAAAGCTTTGCAGAACAGCTTCTCCCTCATGGAGCTGGGGTGGCAGAGGATTGCAGCGGTGCTGCCTGGCCTCTGCTGAGGTGCAATCTGTACTGCACCTGTCCTGTGAAACAGGAAAGTGCTATTATATTTAATTTTCAAAGAGAGATCTAAGACATGGACAGAAACCACGGGACTTATCTGCATACCTAAGGGAACTCTACAAAAGCTGAGGGGTTGAAGAAAACTGTGTAGAGGCCATGTCTAATAACCTCAACCATTAGACCATCCTCACAAAATCTGTGTTGCCAAGTCTGTTGCCACCGAAATCTGAAATCAAACATTAGCAGCCAAGAACATCATGCTAATTAATTGTCTCAGGAGGACACAATTTCCAAGATCTAATGAAAGATGGAATCCAGCTCCCATATGTCCCATTTGCTAGCCCAAGAAAACACGCACACATTTTTCAAAGAAACAGTGACAAATGCCCAAGTAATTGTCTCTCAGCTGAATAAAACTAATCACCAGGCCCAGGGATAGAAATGGCTGCTCATCAGCACCCAGCCTGAAAAGCCAGCCCAGGATCTGTTGCTGACGAACCGTTTTCACTCAGAATGTTGAAGGCAGCTTCAGAAGGTGACAGCCGAGCACCAGAGCACCTCTGTTCTGCCCACAGAACAGCATTACTCCTGCCTTGCATGCAGCTACCCTGTCACAGTGCTGGTTTATTTTAAAAAAAATAATTAGAAACAAAAAAAAGTTAGCATGTCCCATTCTTGACAAAATACTGGGGAGAAGACAGAGGTATCAGTATAGTCACAGGTATGTGCCAGGGCTGCCTTGCTGTGCTATAGGCTTGTCCTTGCTTGAACTTGACATTCCTGTGGATGGGATGTTTGTGCCAGAATGCCAGTGGTGTGCAGCCCCAGGGAAACAGCGAGGGCTGGAGAGCCTCAGCACTCCCGGGAAAGGCAGGCCTGTCTGTCTGTGGACAGAATGGGAATGGGAACATCCTGTCTCTGTGTGGCTCTAAGGCATATGGAATTGTTCAGCTGGCTCAAAGACATAATGTTTCTTTTTAACATTTATTGTTTGAAGGGTCCTTACATGCATGAGAACATCTGGTACTATGCACAGGCCGCATGCTGCTGTGGCTGTTCTCACAGCCTGCCATGTTCAGGGAGAGGCAGGTGTCATCTCCATGCACGGCAAGCTCCTGCTCCTGCTTTGCTGGTGTGGGGTGTTCCATGCAATTCCCAGGTTTGTTTGGATAGAGTTGAACCATCAGCTTGTTGTAGCAGACCTGATCCTGCAGCATGAACATCGTTTGCTTGCCACAGCAACAGCCCCAGCCTGACTCCATGCTCAGAGGATGGCAGGGAACATCTTGGTGCCCACTGAGCAGTCTGGGAGGCTCAGTGCAAACAGGGAAGGAACAGTTATAGAGCAGGACTGTGACAGACCTTGGTGTCTAATCCAGGACTCCTGAGTGACCCCTTGTCCACCCAAACTTCATTAGAATTTGCTAAGTGCTCAGTCCTTGGAAACAGACAAAATTTTCGCTTTCCTCTTCCACCTTTTTCCACCTTTCACATATGATTCATGTGAAACTGCTAATCTAAAAAAAAATATCTTGACACCCTGTTTAGTAAAAATGGGCATGAGGAAAGCAAGTACAAATTGCACAGCAAAGTTTCACCCTAAATATTGAAGAAAATATATTTTATTCTGTCTATCCTGAGGAGATGAAAGAGAAAAAAAAAAAAAAAAGGAAGGTCAAGGTAAGTAATTGTAGCACACCGTCTATTGTGTATTTCCTCAATATCGCTCCAGTTGTACAGAATAATGGCATTTCTGAACTTCAATAACTTCCACCACAGAAAGGCACAGCATTTTGACAGGACTCAGTAAATAATTTAAAATCATAAGGGCCATTATGCAGACTGCATGATAAAGTTAGAGACAGGGTATTTTTCTGCAATTGGTCTTCAATTTCACTCTAGATTTTAGGTGACATAAAGCTCAAAAGGAGCTCCTGGTGCTACTCTCTCACAGATGAGATCAACACTTATGAGTACATGTTTTGATGACACAGCTCAGAAAATTGAAAGGATTATTATTATGGAAGGACCAAGGCGATAAGTACTGTGTTATATATGAATAACTGTCAGTCAGACAAGCCAAGAAAGGTCATAATCCATTATATTAATGTCATAAATGTTATCATAAACTGACATCAGGATGGTAAACTGGGATTCTTGCACTTTTTAAAGTGCTGCTGTTCTTAAATGATACTGTGTCCTGGAAAGACAAGTTTATATTAATTTTTCTCTCAAAAGACTTTAAGGATTTTTGGCAAAACAGAAGTAGTATTTCAAATATTTGTTTGGGTTTTTTAAAATTTTATTTTAAAGAAACTTGCTGAATTGTCACAACAGTATCCAAGATAACATGAACAAATGAGAGAGGAGAAACACAGTATTTTCTGACTATTTACTGTTCCCCCTTGCTTTATTTGAACTGTAATTTTCACACACACTTTCAGGCACACTCTGGGGGCCACTCCAACTGAGGATAAGAGAAGCAGGAAGGCAGAGGTGGAAGTTCCTGGCCTGGCTGCTGACTGCCCCAAGTCAGGACTGCACCCTTCTGCAATTCACTCCCTTGACATTAATATCTTTCCCAATATCAAATATGAATCAGGGTGATGCTCAGGAATGTATGACAGTGGAAAAAGACAGTGGAAATCATATTTTATGTCTTTTGTGTTGCTGAGCATTTTCACACCCACAGAGAGCAGGCAGCTCAATGGATGTCACCAGTGCATGGCTCCTCTGAATTCACCCTGGGCTCCCAGAGGAGGCTCACCAGGGATTCAAATGAGACTTTCTTTGTGGCAGCACCACTGAGTGCTCCATCCATTGCTGACCAGTTATGAGCCAGGAGTAAATTACCATCATCTCATGTAAATCTATTCTCAACACAGGCTCCCAAGTGAGACTAAGGGAGGTGAACTCTGAGCCCATGCAAAACCAAAGCTTTGTGCCCACACTCACTAACATTACAAATTCTACAAAAAAATGGTATAACCCTGAAATGTGGGTGCATCAGAGGTGAAACAACTATCCAATTAGCACTGGACCACTTTGTTTCCAGCTTTGGGGGGAATGGTGTGGTAAACTCCAGAAATGCAAGAGGAATTTAAGGTGAGTTTTCACATCCCACACAGAGGCCAAAAGAGAAAAGCAGGGTAAGTACTTCTGGAAAGTGGCATGCTGTATTTACTGACCACATCAGATCAGAGCTATGGTTTTATGTCAGAACTTAAAATTCAACATGTCCAGCAGACTCATGCTGATGTATGGTTGTGATAACACTGACGTGGGCAGGAGACAGCCGCCAGTGAGTCACTGCACCACTTCCTGCAGGAGCTGGCTGTCTACAGTAGGCACCCATTGCACTGCTGATTGAGTGTGGCTTGCAAAAATCACCCATCTAGTCTAGCTTGTACAACTACAAATAAGCCATGTTTTTACCATGCAGGTAAACGTTCAGGGCGAAACCAATGTGGGCTAACTTGAATTGTATAAATAACTGCAAATCATTACTTCAAATGAGAGCATAATGTCTGGAACCACAGGCAGGAAAATACATTTACAGACGATCAAATTATCTTGGGATAATAGAGTAATGCTTTTCACTGCTGTACTTTGTGTTCTCATAGCTGAGCAAAGAATACTACAGCTGGAAAAGGCTCAGCATTTCAAAGAGAAGAGATTTTATAAGTAGACCGCTTCCACAGGAGAGGCAGCCTTTTCTGTGTTGTTTTAGGGGAACATTAAAAAACCCTCAACAAACCAAAAAAGTTATCTTTTATGACTCGGAACTACACAGAATAACATCTGATGATAAACAAAACCTTTAGATAATTTGTGTATTTTATAATATAACCTGAAAAGTGCTTCCTTGCTCATATGAGGTTACTTATCTCTATGATTGCAACAAAATGCTTTTGATCAAATGTGTTTTCAGAACTGGCACAACCAAATCAAGTAGCTGAGCTGCTATAGCAGTTTGCATGCACAAGGGCTGTTTAAGTGTAGAATTTTTTGAGCACATTTTTAGAGAAAACAGAGTGCCCTTTGAAATTTTGGAACTAAAGCTATATAAATGCCATAATGCTGTTTATGATGTCTGTAGAAGTATATGACACTCAAAATGCTTTTAGGATGCTCCAAGGTATATCAAAGAGCATTAACTTCAGCGCAGCTGGGAACGTCCCCAGATTCACTTATGAATGCATGTTTATTATATCCTGTATATTAACTACAGCTACATACAAGGCAACACTTAATATAGCCTTGGTCATTGAGAATAATCCACAGAGTAAGCCTATTAGGTAAGGTTTAGCATCTACATTTTTCTGCTCACATCTGCTTGCCTGACATGTATAATCTGCCTGGATGTCACAGTTTACATCCTATTTTCATTGGATGGTAATGAAACCTGATCAGTGTCTTCATCTCCTTCTCTGTCTCTCCAAGAAATATTTCTGCTTGTCAGCTCCCCCTTACCAGGACTCTCTGGTGTGATCCCTAGCCAGGTCCTTTATTAAAGGGGAGTGCATGCAGGGCTTGAAGGCAACCGTACAATTTATCATTGTGCAAAATGGAAGTGCTACTTCCAAGACAGTAAGGAAATAAAAAGTGATAAAGCAATTTCCTAATCTGAATTTTCTGTACTTCCTTTCCTCTCACAAAGGTCTGGCATATCACTATTTTAGCAGCAGTAAGTCAGTAGTTGCTTTCTGAAGACTTATGTTTCTGCTGAAGTCTTACGAAACTGAACTGTAGGCACCTCAGTAATTTTAGAACAGCTTAGTCTGAGAGGTAAATTAAAATTAGGGAAAATTAGACCATTTCTAATGAGATGGTTATTACACTGAATAATGATGATTATTGCTTCTGCTTAATAAAACTGTCAGCCAATGCAAAATATATATTAAGGGAAATTACATTACATTATATTTCTATCAGCTCAGAAATTCAGTGTGTTGCTTTCCCAAAAACCACGGAAATAATGAAATGCTAGACAGGGCTTCCTTTTCCAAATAAGATGAAACATGGAGCTTTCAGAAACAGCCCTTTAAAGCCCTGATTTAAAGCCCATTAAATCTAATGTTGTGAAGATTTCTGCTGACTTCTGTGCCATGTAGATCAGGACTTCACTAAAACGAGCAGTGTTCCCCCCAGTTGTCTCTATTAAATACTAAACACGGTGAATGCACGTTCGTAGCCCCCTGGCCTCACTGAGCTCAATGCTTTGCTGGCACATCTGCTTTTCTGTTCTGATTTACCTGGCAAATCAGGAGATGGACTCCATAGGGTGAGACACACTGTTATTTCCAAGGTGAAAACACAGAGGAATATTACCTATTATCTATCTATTATCTATCTAAAAATTAAATCCTGCTGTAGAAACCTTGATGCTGAAGTCCCAGACACTTAGAGGTGAGGCAGCTCTCCAGAAGCCTGTCCAGAGACATGACTGACAGGGAAATTCGAGTGCTCAGCACTTTTTTTGTTTAAAAGCAGGCACACTATCAAACCCTGCCTCCAGCAAGAACTGCTGTCCTGAGGAATGAGAGCTGTCCCTCTGGGGGGTGGCTCTCTTCTCTGTGCTGGGAGTCTATATGGCAGGAAACTGCCAAATGGGCGAGAAGAAGGGAAGTGGGAAGTGAAGAGTGCATTTCTACTACCACACCTTCTCTGTGTAGAGTTCAATCTAAAAGGATATGTTTTTGTGGAATAATTTTATATAAACTAAGCCACATTTGTCTTACAGAAAGGTGTTTATCACAGCTGCAGTAGCAGTAAATTTTATAGATTCTGAGAGAGATTAAATAAGCAGCAAAAACTACATGACTCAATACACGCCTACACCAACTGATCCAGTGAACCAGGGCAGAGAGGTGAGCGAGTCTTTCTGTGGTGCATGTTAAAACCTGGAGAAACACAGATTTTCTCATATAATTTTATTTTTTGAGAGCATTATTGCTCATACAAAGAGCAATGTATTATCTTAAATGACGGTGATAACATGGTTAGTAAGTCACAGCACATGTGGTTCTCAGGTTTTCATCATGCTTTGAAACATTTGCTAATCAACAAGATTTCTCCTTTTATGAAGCCCATTTTGTAGAGTTCCATAAAACAGGTTCAACAGTCACAGTTTCATTAGCATTATATTGTTGCCATGGTAATGTGGTACCAATTCAACTGACGGGCTTTTCATCCTGGGCTTATAGAATTGCTCCTTCTGTCAAAAATACATCTATATGGAGACAACAAACAGACCTTACCACTGGAGTATGAACACAAAATATCACATGCTAATTTGGCTAGGAATGTATCATGTTATTGGCAGCAGACCCAGAAATCATCAGAGACATGGTAGAAGTTACTAAACACCATACATGGGAAAGTCACTCTTCAAAAATTAGGGAAGTTACTCGCATTGTTTGCTGCAGTATCTGAATGTGTTATTGCAAAAGCACTTGGCTCTACTGTGATCATTCTCTGAAATGCTGTTTGGAATACTGGAGGAAACAAAAGCAGTAACACACTAAAGAATAAAATGTGAGCTGAAATTGTGTTGGTCCTTTTCCCATTTGCATGTTCTGCAGCATGTTCTGGGCTAATTGCTGCCAAATGCAACACCTAGTTTCTCTGGTCTGTGAAACTGGGATAATGACCCCTCTGCCCCTGTGCAGAGAACCCGGTGTATGCCAAATAGTGAGTGATAGGTGGTACTGCTAAACACTGTCATTAAGTAAAGTAGCAACGCTTTTAACAGCTCCGGGAAAATGCACTGCACAGATCTACAATTTGAAATGTCACTGGGAGGATCTGGACTCACCCAGGGAAACACAGAGACTGAGCAGGTAACAGTATATATAAACTTAGAGAGGAAGGATACACACATCATTAAAAAATCATGACAGTTTGTAGTTTTTAAAAAATAAATATTGCAGGCTACGGGAGAAGTATCTGCAGCAATCCGAGCAAGGAAAGCAACAATACAATATAAGGCAACAGTGAGGTGGCTTGTTTATAATATGTTCAAACACTTTCTTGTGCATTTGCACTGGTTTTTGATGATTGTTTCCTATTTAGATAGGAAAAGTCTTTTACCATCCTGACACATAATGTTCAGTCTATCATTTCTTAGCTTAATCATGTTGTGTCCTTTGCAGCAGCAAGGGTAAATTACAGACAGGGTAGTATTCAGTATAATCAGAGATGTGTTCCACTTTACATAAGTTTTGTCTGATTTACAAAAGCAGTATCTTCTCCAGCTGAGTGAGGAAAGAGAGACCTTTACTTGCAGATAAAAAAACTTAGAGAAGAGGCTTCTCCTCCATTAGGAACCTATTGTTCACACACAAAAAGATAACTGCTGTTACCACTATTATCTATCTATTTACTTTTACCATGATATAGCCACAGGACCCAACTGAGACCAGGACCCAACTGATACCAGGACCTACTTGTGCGAAGCACAGCAAAACCACACAGAGTGCTGCAGTCTCTCCTTCAGACAATTTATAAGCCATAAGAGAGGACAGAGAGGAAAGAAAAATAGAGAGAGGGAGAGACAGCTTAAGTAACCAACTCTCTAGGTCAGAGAAGAAGTCAGTGGCAGAAGCAGCACGGGTCTCCAGTCCCTGTACCCTCCACTGGGATGCCTGTCCTGGTGGGGGAAGGATATGTTTGGAGATATCCTCCACCAGATTCTGAGGATTCATGCTCTAACTCTCACACTGAGCCATGCTTTACCCCCCAATTCCAATGGCTGCATCTGTGTTGCTGAGCAGGGGCAGCCTGAGGCAAAACTTGAAGTCGGCTGTGAAGCCCACCCCTATTACCTATTAAAGCACCTTCAGGCTGGCTCCAGGGCAACCCTGTTAATCCTCTCAGGGACAAAGGCTCAGGAATACCCTGTGTTTTTTTGAGCATATTCAAGGGCACCAGGGTCAGGGTACCTGCCAGAGAAATATTAATGGGTTTCAACACCACAACTGAAGCAATAGGGATCAGGCTTTCTTCCTTTGCAGTAGGGACTTCCAAATCCAAGCCTGAACAGATGCAGGGAGAGGGGAAAAGAGAGGAGATTTTGGTCACAAGAGCAAGAAGTCAGTTTACACCAGAATTTGAAAGCTTTGATCAGGAAGCAATATGATGTCTTAGATTAGGAAAGCATTGACTTGGAGTTTTTCTTGCTTTCTCCTTCTCTCTCTGTCTCTCAAAATCCATATAAAGTCGACCCTGGTGAAGAGGCATTCATCTTCTGGTTGGTAAATACTTCCATTCACTGTGTGGTGCCTGCTGACTTTACTGCTGTTGCAGCCTTTTAAAATGCTTCCAGGAAATCTCATTAGATTTTAACTTTAATTTTCTTTTATTAAGGAATCTGAAGAGAGTTTATAATAATCCCAATTTAACTTTTTAATAAAAACTGCAAATAAAAGGCTAGCATAGATTTGATCTCATATACATATCTGATAAAAATTCTGATCTGTAGTAAAATTTGTTAGCCAGGAGTCTGTTGTCATCATATTAATGAATATAAAAGCTGGCAGCTTCAAAATGGCAATATTACAGTAAGCCTACTTTTTTTTTCATAATGGTTTTCCGTTCAATTCACTATTGATGAAGATTAAGATTTAGCATGCAGAAATAATATCCATCATGATGGGATTGTCCACAGTGAATTGAGTAGGACATTTGCTTAATTAAAAGTATTTATCTTAGATGATTTAAGAAGTATGTTCTACTACTGAACTGATGATGTAAATTAGTTTCTTATAATCAGTTCACCACTGATGACTCCTTATACTAAATAGAAGAAGAAAAAGGTAAGAGAACAGTCAGAGGAAAATAATGGATGCCACTGTCTGAGAATTTAAAAGCACTTTAGAAATAATGACTAATTAACACTGTGCCATGAGCAGGAAATATACATGATCACACCCCTAATGCAGAGACCTAATAGAGCCCTAAAAGGCTCACTTCAAGCAGAAAGTTTGGAGATGAAAACATGAACACATACCCAGATTCCTGCTCCTACCCTCTGTACCTGTGCCTCAGAGGCACTGGTGTTTGGAGGGCAGGGCTTGGGGATAAGGGGTGGCACAGAGCCCATGGTGGTGACCACGGTGAATCTGGTGGAGGGTATCTCCACAGGTGGGTGGCACAGCCCATGGCTGTCACACCCTGTGACCGAGTGTGGGGTGTCCTGCAGGGGCTCAGCACGGCATTTCCCCAGCTTTGGGCAGGAGGCCGGGAGCTTGAACTGCTGTGGCTGGCAAATTGGAGCAGAGTGGAGAGCAAAGCCAGAACTCCAGGGAGGGCAGCAACTGGCGTGATCTGCTCCTCAGGGTGCTTTTAAATGTGTTTGTAAAGACATACCGGGTGGTTTAAACTCTTATACAAATATACTTTCAAGGGAGAACCCCAATGGGTGGAATGTTTCAACCTCTCTCAATTTTACAGCCCTACAGCCTAAGTTTCCTGGACTAGTCCACCTTCCTTCCTCGCCAAATGACTCATGGAAACTGTATATCTTCAGTCTGTGGAGACAATCTAACATCAGCAACTTTCTGGGGGTGCTGCTACAAGGTAGGGCCACATCTAACTCCTTCAAACCATCCCATCAGCTCAAATGTGCTACTGACATGAAAAGCTCGTGACTCCCACTGCTGAGACCTACTTGTCTGCTTCCTGGAAACCCTGCAAGGCTGCCCCTGAGACAACTGGACCTTCCATCAGCCAGACACACAAATCACTCACTAAATAGTTTTGGCTGAGGTTGTTGGACAAAATCTTCATAGATAGAGCCAAGATGACAGGCAAGAAATATTTATCTTCTTCAAGAAGTTGTTTTTTCATTATTTCCTTTCTCCTTTTTACACTCCAGGCATTTTTTTTCTTTCTACATAGGCTAATAGGAAGAAATGCTGTGGCTTACTCCAGTCATTTAATTTAAGTAATTTGTTTTAATTCTAATTATGAGCATTCAAATAGCAAGTGACAGTTGTTGATACTTCTGAAACACTATAAAAAATATCTGACCTATTCTCTGCTAATGCCTAGATGACATTTTAGGAATGGGAACCACCCTGGGAAGGGCTGGGCATGTGCAGGATGGGAGCTGTCAGTGAAGTGCGTGGCCATGAATCTGGTTTTGATCTGTCCATGTAATTTTCCAGGTGAGCCTCGGACTCTACCTACGGTCTGTGCTTCCAGATGACAGCCCCACGATGGCAGATGGAGGGACATCCGCTCCTCCCATGCACTGCACTGGGTGTTTGCTGCTCCCAGAGCTGCCACACGCCACGGGACCTCCAGCTGCCGGATGCCTGACCCAGCTCCACTGCTGCTGGAGACGTGTTGGGGCTGGCTTGTCCCTGCTTGCTGCTGCCTGCCTGCCTTATTCTTCTGAGTTATGCCCCAGCCCGCTCCTGTCCTGTTGTGCTAGTGCCTCCGGGCTGTATTGAGTTTTCAATTATCACAATATACAGTGCAGATGCTATGTAAAACAGCCAGCGTGGCTGAGCACGCTGAACTCAGTAGAAACACAGTTAAATAAAAGTACTGCTATAATACCAGGAGGCTGATTGGAACCACAAGATACCAGTGTCATATCCTGTGGCTTTTATGTTGGTAGATGTAGATTTCAGCCATTAGAGTCTAGCTATCCAACAGATACCCAGATCTATTTCCTTTAGTTATCTTCAGTTGTGAGTAACTGATACACATTTGCCAATAAATGCAGAACCTGGTAAACTGCAGAAGAAAAAAAAACCCATTTGAAATACCTACAAATATATCCAGGCTTGTACTATGGGATAGCATCTAGCAGTGTACAACTTAAAGAAACTCTCTGGTACACACAATACATTTAAAGTGGTACATCAAGAGAGCTCTGCCTTCAGAGAACCAATGTGTGGTTACATTGCCAACTCCAAATTCAGGCAAGGAAATAAACAGCAAGTGTCGGTCTCCACTTCTGTATTTGTACAAGCAGTAACAAGCTCCCAGATGATAATGATATCATGATATCTATGTGGGGATAAAATACTATGACAAAAGAGGAAGAAATAAGCAATAAATACAATAACGTCAAATTTTCATGTTGTTAACTTCTAGAAAAGCTTAATGGCTGGAATTTGAAAATATTTATGTAGACAAATGTAAAGAGAACAACACATTAAGTGTGTTTTTTCCAAAGAAAAATGAAATAGGCATACAGAGAAAATTATTATATTTAGTACTCTCAGGGCAAATTCTAGTTAAGGATTGTGAAATAATTTGAAAATATTAATGATTTAGCCTCATAGCTAGCTTTCTGGTAGATAATAATGATAGTTATTACTATAGATAAATACTATTATTATAATTCTTGCTTAGAAGAACTGAATATTGATGCATAGAGAATTATGTATTTGTCCTAAGTCTGTTTTACTACTGTAACCATCCTTCTCAAGAACTATTATATATTAAGATTATCCTTTTCCGAGTACTCTTTGATATACTATTCAGTTTATCAGTTCTAAAAACCAACCAACCAAGCTGCTGTGTGAAACAGTGCCAGTGAACATCTCCATTTGCATGTGAATTCTCAAGCAGCAACAATCCTGCTTAAAAAAAAAAAAAAAAGAGGAGAAAAGGAATAATGAAAATCAGTACAAAATCTGTCAAGGCCCCATCTGTGACTGGGTATCAGAATATCACTAAGAAGCTCTAAGGAACAAAGTTCATTCCAAGTCTAACACATAGTGCTTTTTGGTCGATGAAATTAATTCAAGCAGGGAGAAATAGAGTGCATACCATGAAAAAGTCTGTTCCTCCACTGAGGATCGAAGGAAAGAAGCATCACTGCTCTGTGTGTGTGGTCTTGGTTTTGGTGCACATAGCCATGCTTAAACACTAAAATAATCAGTGTGCTTGTGTCTCCTTTTGATAGCCAGGTATGCCTGCTGCTCCTCTGAGGAGTGTCAGGGAATGAGTGACCTCTGGTCCTGACAAGGTGAGGACTTTGATTACGTATGATTGTTGCAAAAAGCAAGATTTACAGCCAGCTACCTAAAGTAGTATGGAAACAAAATGATAGACTCCACCCTGGCCTTGAAAATCCCTCTACAAACATGTTTATTTCCTTCTGAATGGGAATATATAAAGGCTGGGGACACTTATTTGTAGGCTATTTATATATCTCCTCTTCAGGATCTGAATCTTGCATATTAATGAACTACAGGAAACAGGAAAACCAAACATTAACACCATTCTAATGCAGCATACTATTTTTCTTTTCCTTTTTTTAACTGTTAGAGTATGCAAATGTTCAGTTAACTGGTCCTCATGTTTTCTCTTTATTGAATTGCTTTCACTATGGCAAATAAATATTCATAAAGAAATGTGGACAATAAATCATTTCAAATAGTTCAAAGCCATTTTCTTTCTAGACTGCATATATTTTCAGCTGTAACTTGCCTTTAATATTTCATTCAAAAGACAGACTTGTAGAAGGACAATAGAGATAATGTGTCAAGTAGTAATTAAAACAGGGAGTAATGATTAAAACCATTTTGATCTACATTGTGCTCTGCCAGATTCATAATCTCCTGTGTTTGTTAGGATGATTTTCTACTTGCTTTATACAGAAACTCAAAATAAACTTCTGTTTGATGACACTGCAGAAAACAAAAGATTTCAACCCTGAGCTTGTGGGGTCCAGAGCCCTTCCCAGCTCTGGAGTTTAGGTATATCTTCTGTACCATCCTAGCAAGATAAACTCAAGCAGGCACTGTCTTTCCTTCTAATATTGTGACTTCTCCGGGAAGCAGATCCAGATGCAGAGCAGAAGACAAGGAAGGGCCATCCCAGTGTGTACAGGTAAATGTAACCTGTCTCACCATCTAGATTTAAGCTAAGAGCTTCAAAAGAAATGAAAGTTAAAGATCTGGTTAACTTATACATTTAGGGATCTTGGTTCAAATCCAAGTAATAATTATGTTCCTTGTCTCATTGTATGTTTTGGCTGTTAATACACATATTTGGCCCAAACTCATTATCTTTCCTGATATGTTGCTGACTTCAGGTCCTGATTCAACAGAGCACTTACATACAGACTTAAATAAATTGATTTAGGAAAGTATTGGTCTTTGTGTTTAATCTTGGGCAGACATTCAACTTTCAAATCAATGGGACTTATGAACAGCCCTGACCTTTGGGTCTAAATATTTGCCAAATCAGTGCACTGATAGAAATATACTGGAAAAGATAATATCCATGTCTAATCAGAATTTTAGTCTCTACTTTCATGGGGAAATACCCGTAGATAACACATTATTCTGCTCAAGAAATCCATTTTATAGAATTTATCAGAAAGCCTGAAGTCACATTTGCTGTTTATTCCAAAAATATGAGATGAACAGTGTCATGCCTTTATAGTGTGTCTGTAATATTCTTTAAATTAAAAATAAAAAATACAGGAAAAGTGCTGGCACATAAGAGCATTCATAATTATTTACCAATACCTTCTCAATTGCCCAGCACGTGGCAATCCTTTGGAGAGCAGGAAGATGGAAGGTGAGGCAGAGAGGTTTTGGTATCCCATGGACTTGAAGACAACTGCATATGAAATACCATGGGAAACTCCTCCCTAAAACTAGCTTTATAAGGGCCATTTATATACACATGGAATTTTGAGTGATCACATATTTTTATTACACAATGAGAACAGCTAGGGTAAAAACAGATGTTTCTGGTGTAGAGGTTATACAAGTGCACCTATAGCCAAATCTATGAGATTAGAAGAAACAATTGGTAAAATAATAAATGTTATGATTCTATGAAATAAAATAGTCTTCTTACTGTTCTTAAAAACATCTCACACTTAAGTTTTCTTTATTATGTTATTAAGAAGGCAAAGAGAGGCTCTCAAATATTGTTTTTAGAGTAGATACACAGACATAAAAGGGGAACCAGATTACAGCACGTCCCATCATACTGTGTAATTTGAAGAGTGATGAGTATGAAGATCATAAGAAGATGCAGGAAGAATCAATGGGTGCTACGTCTCTGTACAACCATAGAGGAATGCTGTGATCCACATTATCCCACTGGGTTCTGTGGGCAGAGTTTGGGAATAATGCACAAAAAGCAGCTGTTCAGCATTCACCTGGCTCACACAGTCACATGGATCTATCCGAACACCACCTACACTCACTTTGGAGGTGGTGAGTCAGGAATATGGAGCTGCTGTATTGTACATTCACTGCATGCATGCTCGGAAGCAAGGCCCCTTTGAGCAAAGGGCAGATTGTAAGGGGAAAGCACAAGGCTCTTATCCTCCTCTATGACTCTCATATTACAAAAAAACCCCAAAATACAAAAGCTGAAGCTCCCTTTTCCATCTACTGTGCCCCAGGCTAGGGGGAGATTACAGCAAATACAGAACAGTGACTGCCTCCGTTAGTTATTTCCATATTTAGTCATGAATTGGAGATAAATTTGCTAATTTAGATCACCTGTTCTCAATGAAATCAATTAGTGCCTTGCAGGCACAAAAAGCTTATAAAGCTCAAGGTGAGCAGGAATAGGTCCTTGTTGGATGAAGGGCCTTTTTCAGTGTGCAGAGAGGATCTCTTTAATTAGTTCTTTAGTTTCTGCTGAAATCTTACTGCTTTAGAGAACTTCATTCTAGAGGTATGTTTTGCAACTGATTTAAAGAGTTTGGGATTTCAATTTTTTTCGTCTTTCCTGAGACCTTTGGTTAGAGTGTAGTAATGGTTTTTCTATGGTGCATATAACATAGAGGTCATAGAAAAAAAAGTGTTCCCCCCTTCACTTCACTAATATTTATACTGTTGTATCTTTTGAGGAACTAGAAAAAAGTCACCAGCTCCGCTACCAAACATTATCCTTTCAGGCCTATTCCTGTTGTCACAGCTCTTCTCCTTTTTAACTGATAAAGATTATGACTTGTATCTGACAGTCCCTTTGATGAATCTGCCTTTTGGCTCTATTTTCTTGGTTTTGCCAACCAGTATTGGGTCAAACTCTGAGATATAATTGATTTGCACTGAGTTTGTCAGAGACAGGCAGACTTCTGAACTGCTGGATGCCTAGCTTCACATCCTAAGCAATTTAGCTTTCTTCATTACCCTTTTTACTAAAGAAAAGACTAGTTTACTCTTTCTCAAATGTGTAATAAAAACAAACATGTCAAGGCATGCTAATCATAAGGAAGAAAGTCCCACAGATGCTCAAATTCATATGCTTTTAGCAACAGTTTAGCACATATTACTGTAGTTCCCTATGGAGCAAAAGAAGTTCATTGCATATTACAGTACATGAACTTCAGGCCCTGATGCAGCAGTCAAGCTAAAGGGAGGTGAAATGTAACATGGATTAGAGTAACTTGATAGGGAAGAAATACTTCTAGTGGTCACCCACAGAAGTGGGGAAAGAAAAAACATTTCCCACTACTAGCATATTTCTTTTTTCCATGTTTACCTGGAAATTGGGAGAATGCCTGAAAGAAGTGGGGTGTAAAGAACCCATGTGTATCTTGCCCTGTGTTTGAATAATTTCATTATATCCAAAGCATCTTTATCAGAAGGATGCTTGGTTATGAGTTATGGTTTTCTTTCTTTCTATTTTTTTTAATTTCCCAGTCCTCTGGCTTTTCTCCAAGCAGGAGAATAATTCTAACTCATAGCAGATGTAGTCCATCCCTTAAGACTCAGGATCAATGAGACAGGTGGTGATTGTTCTCTTTAACATCCTAACATTTACTTTGGTTTAAAAGTCAGCTTTATGTCCTGCAGATCCATTATTTGCTAAAATAAATACTGCAAAAAGCAGCCATACTCTGCTTGAAAATTAACAAAAACTAGATTGACTTTCTACTCAAAGATAAACTGTTCTTCACAGAGGAGTAAGAAAACAAAAGGCTCCTGATCCTATGACAGAGTTAAAAGCAAAAGTTCCACATGGAACATGGGCAAGTGAGCAAAGAGGATGAAGAACAGGTGGTAGAATGGAGAGAAGGGGAGGGGATAACAAAACAGAGGGAAAGTGTATTAAGGGCAAAAGCTTAGACTAAGGAGTCATGTGCAGCCCCAGGGGCATGCCTTTGGCACTTCAAAAAAGTTATGAATAAAACACACCCAAACTCTACGTATGTGATGTATATATTGATAACAGAAGTGTTACCTGTATTGTAGAAATTTCAGATGCTCATTTACTCAAGTAGGAATTGAGGTGTTATGTACTAAAGCTTGGCCCAAACAGACTCATATTTTGAGTACTTTTCTTTGCTCTTTATATTTGGTATGGTAGAATAGCAACCATTAGCTTAGTTGGCAGCCTCTAGGTTGCTGTGGAGTAGTAAAACAGTCCTAACAGAGTTGAGGATCTGGACCTAGATGTTCCCTTAAAATGGGACATGGAAGGTCTGGCTTACCTTTTAAGTTGGTGATAGTTAATTGAGAAATACTTTAATCAATGCTTCATGGGATTTAAACCCGATGTAAACAAGTAGCCTGCCTCTGAGAAACTTTCCAACAGAGGTTTGCAATCTTCCTAGGACTCAATGGTATTTCGATGAATAACATTTCTAACAGGGTAATTTTCTTGCTAATTATCATCAAACACCTAGACAGACTTTCTGCTGTAGTAGATATGCTTTGAAAAAAACTAAAGTCCCTTCAATCATGGGCAAAAGGAAATTACAAATTCAGTGATATAAAGATTTTTAAATCTTAAAGTATGTTTCATTACAATATCTTGGTGCTAAGATACATCATCTCATAGTTGATAGATAAAAAAACCCTATAATTGATTTTGAAATTAAAAGTCACAATCCATTGATAAGAGTCCTAAATTTTTTATTCAAAAATAAATTAGGTTGCAGCAATTCTAAATGGCAAACTGTGTTTTCCTCCAACCAAATGCGTTCTGGCCAACGGGATTCTATGCATTTTTGGCTTTGTTGAGTGCTTTACTTCAACTTTAAAAGGAAAAATAAACCCTACAATACAGCTTACCAAAATTCATGGATCCATATAGAACTTCGGGCATGTAAGTCCCAAGTGTATTCTTCCTATTCCAAAACACTTTGAGGTTACACTTAGTCATAAATATTTCTAGTCTATTTATTTTCATTTCATTCTGTGCAACTAGTATGAGATGGAGGAACAGACTTAAAACGAGAAAAATTCTTACTGGAAGAAACAAAGGCAGGTATGTCTCTCTCTGCCATAGTCTGCATCCTTTCAAATTCATCCTGCTGATGCCAAGGCTGCTTGCTCACAAGATCACAACTACATCTGTAGTGAGTAGTACTTGCTCGGTGTCACATTACTCAGGCAGTGCAAAATCAGATCCAAGGAAAACTGTGTTACCATGGCTTTAATGGGGGCAGGGGGGAGCTTATCTTTAAATGGCTGGGGTGTACTTGTAAAGCACATAACCCAAACTTGGAGCTGGCAGTTTGAGGATATGATGGGAGAGCAACAAACAAGCGTAGACCAAACAGATGGGCTAGCCAGGTCTGTTACAACGGGGTTCAACTGCAGCTCTGGCTCTGTTTGTGGGAGCTCCTCAGTCAGTCTTAATTGTCAGGCTGTATTGACTTTGGTATTTACAATACCTTCGTTTATAGGATTACGTTTAATTTCTTCTGTGATTGAGGAAAAAAAGGTTAAAAAATAAATAGGCCTTTAAAATCCTATGATATTCTGCTCCTTTCAGGCTTATAAAAAATATCCAGTGACAGTGATATAGGTTCTCTCTGCAATATGTGTGAAATTACAAGTATGCATATGTAAATGATTTCATTGTCAGTATTTGACAAGCTTAAAAAAAATGTTTTGGCTATAGAAGCCATTGATGTAGGTGTTATGAGGCATACGGGAGAGGTCTTTCAAATTTTTGGAATGCTTGAAGCAGGAATTTGCTGTGTGGACTAAAAGGGCTATATCTGTGGCCCAGCTAGGTGGAGATCACACTTTCCTAGCTGGTTGCTGTTGCAGTAGTCCACCTAAGCATTCTGCAGGAAGGTGGAATGAAGCATAGCCAAAAGTTGCCATAGCAATAGATTATTATGCAGTTAGAGTAAAATCTTGGCTATGTATGTACTGCAATTAAAGTGACAATTGGTTTGAATTTTTGGGAAGGAGTTCTACTGGACATAATCTTAAAAACCACAAACAAAACCCCAACAAAACTAATCAACCAAAAGGGAAAAAAAGGCAAAAGAACACAAAATCTTTTATTCATTTGTGTAAGAAGTGGGCAGTTCCACAGCACCACGATTTGTTTATTTTTTCTCTTGTTAAAAGCTAAATTTGTGTGAGGTAAATGACACCCAGCATAATACAATACATTTTTTGTCAAACGTATCTTTCAGTTTCCATGAAAATTGTTTTGCAGCACGAGACTTATATGCAATACACAGTAAAAAAGCCACAAACAAACACAAATTTAGGCATGAGATTAGACAATGTAACCTTGTTTTATTTGGTGGGGGAAGTTTTTTTTTTAAATCATGGTATGTGTTCTATAGCAGTAGTAATTTTCAGTGGAGATAAGATGCCCTACATTAATGGATAATGTTTGTTATAAAGGGTTAATGTCCAAAAGGAATCTGGTTTAGCTCAGATTTTTTTTTTATCAAATTGATTCTGCTTGATTTGATGTAGTGATCTAATATGACCTTGATTAAATTAGAGAGAAAATGATGATGCAGACTGTTTGTCCTATTGACAATTGCTACCTTAGGCTAGGATGGCAGTGAATTAACGTCTTGCCCATATTTTGCAGGGACCTTGGGCAGGAATTAATTTCTCCTATTCACTTTGACCTTGCTAAGAAGGCAATAACTGTTGCTGATTGTAAAGTTAGCCTATTTCACTGGTTCAGAAATAGCTTCAGGAACTTGCTCAAAACAGTCCAAGACAGATGACTGGCTTGCCATCAGCCTAGTAGTTCAGCAAGGACACAGGGATGTACCACAAGTCATTTATATTATTTGAGCATGAGTTCCCCTGTCAGCAGCTGAGACTGTGGATAGTCTTTATACATCATCTCACACCAGCACTTGGGGGCTACAGCTACATCTGAGATTATAAGTAGAAATTTGCTTTCTTCTGTATAAGACAATAGCCTCTATCTGAAAATTATTTTCAATAGATAGTCTTTTAACTGTGTTTAAATCTTCCGGAAGGAGCAATACATTTCACTGTGTGTATGACCACAACTGCTGAAGTTACAGGACAGTGAAAATGAATCTTTTCCATGTAAATGGAACTCTGTAGGAAGCAACTTGCAGGCATATGAAGAGTAGGGTTAAAAATGTGCAGAGTCCTGTTAATGTTTACATACAACACTGGTGAAGGGACAAAAGGTTTGCTGTTTTAATGGCAATCCAGTACGTATTGAAGTTAACATGAAAAGAGAAAATGTTGATTTTTGTGTACTATGATAACTAAATGGGAAGATGTCTAAGAATAGAGAACTAATATGTGTTTTAACACAGCTAAACAACTAGTGTAACTTGTGAATCATCATTTCCAAGCAAGCACATACTACCTCTTTATTCTTGTTTTGCCTCTTCTGTTAAAACTAAGACTTCTCCGGTAAACCTGCCTCCCAAGCTGATTTATGATGAGACTAGCATACAGTTCCTATCATTTACTATGTTTTTTCGGTTTTTCTTTTGTAGTGCTCTGATTAGTGCTTTAATAATAGATTCCGCAATGACTGGCAGATTTTTTTGTTTGGTCACAGGGCATAGTTGGAGGTGTTATAAAGGTACTAACCTAGCCTAAAACTGCTGCTGTTGATTCATGGGCATTACCAAGTAAGGCTGGTGTTGCATGAAAAGGAGAGACTTCCTCAACCCTTAGTGTGGGGAGATTTACTAGATGCTTAATGTTTAATTTGTCTGTCAGCACCCCAGGAAATCTGAGACCCTTGTGCTTGACCAGTCTGTCAGCATCCTGTTTGGGGGATCCTTTGCTGAGCAGTCCTGCTGGATCAGAGAGTGGTTCCACTGACTTAGGGAAACACCAACAGTGAAAGGGAAGACCCCACAGCAGCTCTTTCCCTTCATTTGAGTATGTTACCTGCTGCCAGCAACTGCCAGTGTCCACAAAGGATTCACACCAACAGTTTACAGAATAACACTATTAATATAAAACTGACAGGTTAAGGTTAGAAGGGTGTCAGTGACACTGTCTGACTGCAAAAATATACTTGAAGGAATAAAATGTTCAACGTGCACAGAGTATGATCCTTACCCAATAGGTACCCCTATGAGGGAGAATACTGGTTCAGCCTGTTGACTGATCCCAGCAGGGGTGATGGAGTCTTCCCTAACCTTTCCCATGTTCTTGACTTACTTTTATACCATTTCTTTGTATGTATGAGGAGCTTGAGTGACTCTAAGCATATATGCCTTTGTTACTGATTGGTGTAAAATTATCTTGCTTTCCTTTTAAAGATACAGTCAAAGAGAATACAGAGCACACATCCAGTGAGGTGTTGTTGCACCTCGGAGGAGGAAGCTTTGGAATGGAGGGGTGCATTAATATTTTTATTAGGCTTTAATGATGCAAGTTCATCTAAGGAGAGGGATTTTGCCACAGTTGCTGGCTCAGCAGTGGGACATCCTCCCCTATCTCCCCTGGCTGACAGGTGCTATGCAGTTTATCATCTGAAAAGCACGATCAAGCTTCCCTTCCCTGAAAGGATTTCCATAGAGCCTGGCCACAGTGTCTCCACTCTGCTCTACATTCCATTCCATCCCTCTTAGCAGGTGATGGGGAATCATTGTGGAACAGGCTTCAAGTCATGCCAACCACTTTCCATCCAGGGAGCAGCAAGTGTGATTTACCCTATCCTTTCTGTACTGTTATAACTCCTGTTAAGATGCTAATGTAAGTCCTGAGTTTCCTCTAACTGTACCCCCAATTTTCTGTCCTCAGTTATTTTCCCACAGCTGGGATTTCAGTCATGAGAGGAAAGGATGTATTGCAGAGACAAAGGCTAATTGCAATTATTTACAAGGACATTGAATTACCATCAGTTACTGTATTTCTCTTAGAAAAACATACCTGTTTGTTCCTTTTTGAACTACCAAATTTAGAATGATCCAAACACAGTTTGTTTCAAGGATGTTAACCTGGTGGGAGTTTTTCTTTAAAAAAATAGTAATTTAAAAAAGGAAACAGTAGCCATTTTGTCTGTCAAATGTTTGTTTTATGAGGCATTTGGAAAGCTATCAAAGTTGAAATGAGTTATGGTGCAACTATAAAGCCCAATAGTTTAAAACTAGCAGTATTTTGTAAATAATTCAAGAGGCTGGTTTGTACCACATTAGTATCTCTGGAAAGCAACAAAACTACATAATCTCTTAAAATAAATAAATCTCCTGCTGATGCCATAGTTGGAGGGATGAATTCATGCTAATAGTTCAGTGAATATATTGGTGGTGTCTGTCTGTTTTGGAGGCTGATCTTCCTCTGATCTCATTGCATGCTTCCCTTTGGAACTGCAAGCACAGAAGTAGTTAATTTCGCATGGTTATAAGCTAAGCAGTAACTCACCATCTCTAACATTTACTTGAATGAAGAAAGACTTGCTGTTGCCAGAAGTTAAGTATGTAGTAAACCCATTCTATAATAGCTTGGCAGTCTGACTTTTTGGAGACTTGGAAGCCTTCTCTGTCTGGGGGAGGGAGGACCGGAAGGTCAGGTATCACTGCATCCAGCTAGCTGACATCTACAGGACTCATGCATGAGCTCGGTATAATTTTTTTCTGCTCCACTGCTGCACAGTGAAATGGCTCCAAACCAGGTCTCAGTCAAAGGGCAGACCTCACCCTTGCCAGAAACTGGCTGCCACAGGGAATGTAGAAGATGCAAGTAATACCCTGTATTGGGCCTCAATGCAAATGGTCTGTCCCTTCAAAAGAGAACTTACTTTTCTCTCTTCTCACCCAGAGGAAGGCAGCACCCTCTGCTTCTAACACCTGGAGCTGAAAGATGGATGTGTGTTCCACCACAACAATTATGAGATGTTTCAGAGGCAACTAAGTGATTTCAAAATTTCAAATATTATAATGGATTTTGATTTTTTCCAGAAATGATAGTTTTGTCTGATGTAACTGAGTGTCTGTTCAGAATCTCTAAAATTAAATCCAACATACTCTTCCTCTAAAGTACTTACAGCCTTCTCTCCCTCATGCTCAGTGCTCCAAAATCCCATCTTAATCTGAAAAGTGCAATTGCTTGTATCTAATCATGTTAAATGTGTACACTTTTTAACTTATAAACACTCAGATTTCTTGACTATTCACTTAGCTAAGGTCTAGCAATATGAGAAGCATATTAAGACTCTGAAAATAAATTGGGGCACATACAGAAAAAAGATTCTCAGAGCAGTACAAACGCAGGACATCAATTTAGCAATTCTCAGCCTTAGTAATACAGAATTTGTCTACAGATGTCATCACTGGAGAGGGGAAAAATAGTCAGATTTTTCCATCCCCTAAAATATCCTAATGAAACATTTGGTGGAATTTAAATAGGAAAAAATATGCCATGCTAGGAACAAGTTTTACTTTTTAGTATTTCTTTGAATTTCATGATAGTGTCTATCAAAAGATGTTTGTGGTGTGAAAATATGTGAGCTCATTTTTCATAATTTTTTTCCCCCAAGATGATCATGTTGAAACTTATGGTCCTGGCTACATCTTAAAAATTATTAAGCAATTTAGGCAACAAGCTTTTGTTTACACTGATACAGATGGCTGGAATAAATTAGTGGACTCACTAAAGAGCAGCTCATTTGTAGTTTTAAATGCATTTGAGCCCACATGGTGGCCATTTTGTTACTTATTCATCTATTTGTGCTTTACAGTTCCATGCCCAAAGGCTATGTCTGACTAATGGTCAGAGCTTCCTCTTAAGAGAATTTATAATTGTGTGTATCTCACACCTAAAGAGCATTGGTACTCCTGCACTGTGCCATACCCTGGGTTGTCCTGTGTAGCTGCTCCCTTTGAAGAGCACTGAGCACTGAAGAGTAAATCCAATTGCCAACAAGCAAATTAGAAAAGCAGTGCACATCTTCGCTACTGTGAATGTTTTAAGTTGAGCGTTTTCCCTAAATTGGTGAAGAAATGCATGAAGTTGTAATTATATACTGCAACATCAATGCTGCTATTTGGGAGAGGTAGTCAGAGCAAGCTTCCCTAAATTAAGTCTTGAATTCAAGTCCTCCTGTATTCGATTAGGATGAGTGAGGAAAAATAATGGCATAGTTACTGTATGACTCTTCACTTATGCACCTTTCAGAAACAGTGCAGTAAAACCTCTCCTCTCATACTTCAACTTTTTCATGTGTATACACTTGTTTCCTCCCTGACACCAGTTCAGTGAAGACATGCAACACAAATGTCCTCATGTTGATGAACCTGGCAGTGGAATTAGCAGCACTACTTTCAGCTTTAACAGTGATTTACCTTGTCCTGTAAAAGTTACCACCACTGCTTCTATGACTCCTAGTGTAAGGGGAAAAAAATCAAAATAAATCTGAGAAGCTGTTATGAGTCTCCAGAAGCAGCTTGTATTCTTCATGGCATGTTCTTGATAATCCCATTTCTCTTGGACCCTGTGCATACTGGATATACCACCTTTACTTTGATTTCGGTTGAGCCAAACTAAGAGGGCAGAAGCAGTAAATAACTGAAATATAAATACCTGCACTGTCATTGTTAGGTAGAGAGAAGTTAAAAGAGCAACTTGGGTTCAAGTCAGGCTTTCCCAAATCCCATGAATTTGACAGGTGAACTTCCTTAAGTGTAATGAGCAATCTAGACAGCTAAATCAGGCATTCAGATGTTGGGAGATGCTAGCTGTGAGACTGTAACCATCACTCTTCATCATACACAATGAGTGAGGAACCTGATCCTGGAACAAAACCAGTGTGGGATTAAAGAGTGCCCACTGGCTTCAAGGTACAACTACACAGCAAATTAAAGTCTGGAATGTCTGTCTCTCTAGTACCTGGACTGATGTGAATCAGGGGCAGTTTTGAAGAAAAAGTGGGGAGCTGCTTGTACCATATATCAGTACACTGAGACCTCTAGGCTCCCTAATACATCACTGCCAGAATTTGAATGCTGAACTTTCAGAGTTTACAGTTTACCCTTTAAACTTGGAGATTAACTACTGCAATGGCTGGAGGAGGAATCCTTTGGTTTAGATCGCAGGTTGTGTTCCTGGAACTGTTTGAAATTGAAGGACATGGCTTTTCTCACCGTCTGCTGCCCTGCCCTCCTTTGCTCTCCCAGTGAGACAACCATTTCCAGCACAAGGCTGTAGCTGCTCTGGTAGCAGTGAGTGCCTGGAGCTTTTCTGAGAAAGTTCACATGCAATTATTTCTTTGGCATGTGAGCAAATTTTACCTGAAGACCACAAGGAACAAAAGGTTAATGGCAATTTTTCAAAAGCCTGTAACTCAACCAAGCCTCAATAGCATTTCATGTCAGAAGTGAGTTAAGTCTTTAGTACCACTGCTCTGTTTCTGTTGCTTTAAAAATCCTGCTGGGGGGAGAAACAAATTAAAATCAGAGGCTTAGCACTTCATGAAAAAAAGCCCAAACTATATCTGGGCTATGTAACACCTCTTATTAAAATTTCTTACAACTTCTACTTTAGAAAAGATGAAATACTTGTATTCTGTTGCATGTTTTGCATGTCTCCTTGTTTTTGTCCATTTATTCCTGAAACAAAGTTCAGCTGTAAACATGCTCAGTGCTGATAAAAGTACCATTTGCCACAGCTGAGAATCCAAAGTTCAGGTGGGTGATCCACGGACGGCCAGCCCTCCCAAACTGCTGGGGAAAGCTGGCAAACAGCAGCAGGCTGACACAGACTGGCTGACTGCCATGGTTTAAAGACAGTAAGCTGATTCTCAGCAGAAACAGGGGAACAGAAATAAGAGGAGATGTGAGTTAAAGCAGGGTATGGTTAGGTCTCTGAATCCCTTTCTCTGACGTGTATGTATTGACAGAATAAGTCTTGCTGCATTTGTAGGAAAAATTTCTGCTTCCATGAAATCTAAAGGTGTCACTGTTTATTGGTTTCACTGGTCAAAAATCCTACAGGTGTCAGGTTCATTTGAGTTGCTACTTTACATGGGGGTAACCAAGGGTTTACAACTTGCAGAACAAGACAGAAGATGTGTATAATGGAAAGTTCAGTGCTGGTCTCTTTGATGTAAATGCTCCTTTAGAACAAATGGAGACAAAATGTAAGAGATTGGTCACAAAGCAGTTTATTGTTTCATGTACATGGAAATATTCCCTGTAAGAATGAATTACACCCAATGTACTTGCATAGACAATATAGTGCTGTAGGTCAGTAGCAAACAAAACCAGAAAACTCCCCAGCTAGCATCAGACCATGGAGCTGCTTAGCAATGTCAATATTAATGAAACAAACCAAAGACTCTTGGATTTGTTAGAGATAAGTACTAGCAATGAAGGAGATCCTGCTTCTGATTTTCCTGCCAACACTTCAGCTGCTTTACATGGGCGATTGTAATCAGCAAGAATTGTTATGCAATAGTGCTGAAGCAGAGACTTGAGAAAATATAGTTCTCACTTGAGACACAAAAGACCACAACCTTATTTCTTCACATCTTACAAAGGGGAACAAATAAATTCCTCCATTGGGCATCTCCAAAGTGCTTCTGTACAGAGATGGAAAGAAATAAAATAATTACAAGGTAAAGAAAAATTTCCATGCTATTCTGTGAGAGGCATTATCTCTGGAGATGTGAAAGGAAAAGGCAAACCAATTCTCTACTGCATCCAAAGGGTCACCAATGTTCAGAAGCTACTTAGTTTTCCAGGCTTTTTGTAAAGTAAACAGGAGTGGGAAGCCTTTTTCTTTTTTTTTTTTTTTTTAATGCTGTATTAAAGAGGGGAGAATAAAAGCTAACTGGATAAAATGAGTGCTGTAAAGAGAATTTTGAAGAGCAGGTCTGGAGTAAGCTTTTAAGAAGGGGAGGAAGAACCCAAGAACTTGCCTGGCACACACATTGGAAAAAAATCAAAGATTAGTTTTAAACTCCTCTATCTTTGTGAAATGGTGATAAAAGTGCTCATATTTTGAGGAATAATAGATGTGGCTAAATGAAAGTGTTCTCTAGAAAGAGATGTTTCAGTGTTTGGCTTAACAACAGGCTGGTTGGTTTGTTTGTTTGGTTTGGTTTTGGTGTTGTTGTTGCTTCCCCAAATGGAGAATACTTGCTTTCTTTTTAGGCCCGTTGCAGTGGGAATGTTTATTTCCGCGACACCGTAAATACTGTGTTTCTAGTGTTACACGCTTGCAATGTTTGGTATGCAGTGACCTGGCCTTCGCGCACTACTCCCGCCCGCTGGATGGCTTCTGCGAGGGGCGTCTCCTAAGGGGGTGGGAAGGCTCGCTGTCCCTGTGGGGAGGGGGGTGAAGGTTCAGGGACGGCCCAGGCCAGTACTGCTGGGAAGGGTCCACCCCTCTGTGCTGGGCAGCAGAGCGGCCCCAGGCGCAGCAAGGCTGGCTGCAGCCGTGGCGTGCAGGCTGCTCCTGTGGCATTGTCATGAGTGGAGGAACACAGCCAGGGTGACGCTCGGCCCTCCCCGCGCAGCTTCCCTTCGACCAGCCGGGAATGAGAAGGGCAGGGGCGCAGGAGGCCGGGTGTGCACGCGGGGCGAGCACAGGGACTGTGCCGAGGTGCAGCGGCGGGCCCCGGGCCGCTCCCGGCGGGGCGCTGTGTGGGGAAATCCCCGTGCTACGCCGCTGCCGA
>VXAD01011628.1:861698-1067407 GCA_013399195.1 Dicrurus megarhynchus | reverse complement strand
GACCGGCCGCGGGCAGCCCCGGCACCGGCCCCTGGCGCTGTCCAGCCGCCCGGGCAGCCGCAGCCCTTGCGGGCAGTGGCTGCCGGGGCAGCGCCGTACGCACCTCTCCAGCCGTGCCCCTGCCCCGTCCTCGCCGCGGTGAGCGCGGCCGGCGCCCGGCGCCTCCCCTCTCTTCTTCCTGTCACTCCCCGGCGAACTCGAGGGCAGGGTGTGACCGAGCCCCGTCTTCCCGGTGAGATCGGGCTCCCGGCTCGGGCAGGGCTGCACGGGGGCTGTGACCCGATGAGCCCTGGACGGTCTCAAGCTGCGTGGCCGATGTCCTCGGGCTCAGCGTCCCGCAGCTGCCTATGGGCCAGCGGAACTTTGAGGGACCCGGGTCATCGCTGTCCCGACATGGGTCAGGCTGTGCTCACGCACTGTACCCAGTGTCCTCGGACCAAAACAATTGCATGGAAGGTTGAGCAGGAGGGCAGGAGTAATACCCTTGCTGCACGTGGCTTTCTCACCTGTGGCACTTGAGGTTTTTGCATGACATTCCTTGCTGCAGGTCGTACTGGGTGCTGAAGTAGGTTCCGGACCCGGCCTTGGGAAGGCGGAGCTGAGGTGGAGTGTGACCAAGGCTGGTGCAGGTGGCACACGTGGGGAGCTCCTGCTGACCTTAGCCAGGTTGCAAGGTCGGGCTTCAAGGTAGCATTTTCCTACCCTTCACAGGACCTCACATTTGGCTGTGAACTTAAGCTCTTTATGAAGAGTCTAGTAAAACAAAAGCAATGATAAATCAACTTGTGGTTGATAGTCTTGTTCTGCCCTGACACAACTTTATGTTGGGGTATACTTTGAAGTGAAAAATATTAAGTTTAGGGTGGGCTATTGCAGCTCATTGAGGCCTAGTCATAATACACAAATATGCACAGCAAAAACTTGAATACATCTTTAGGTCAGTTGTGACTGAATGTCATCATTAGTTCTTGTATTGAGCATTTGTGTCCAGTCCATTTCATAGCTGAGCTGCTGCTCAAACCATGACTAATGTCCAGACATGGTCTTACAGATACTTTGATAAAACTGAAGCGTGGAAGGGATGGGAAGAATGAACTATCACAGAAGTCTTCCTGGCAATTAGGGAGGCACTGTGGTATGAAACCAGCACTGTCTGTCTTTTAATAGCTCAGGGTTTTCAGAGCAGCCAGATTTTTCTTCCAAGTGTTAAAGTTCATTTTTCTATGACAAAGGTTTGATTTTAGTTGTACAGTTTTTTGATTACTTTCCTTAAATTTTTAATGCAAAATATTTATTGTATTACACTGCTTTGCATTTCTATATATGTATGACTCAGATTCAAAGAACAATGTTATGGTAGGATCGTGTGTTGGTGATAGTAAGCAGTACTACATGATTTAGGAGATGAATTGATTTTGAAAAGGCTAGTGTTTGCTTTATTCTGAGGTTTCAGATAGAAACTTTGGTCAGTATTTTCCTGTATTTTTGTTTTCAGCAGTGGTTTAAGCTAGCAAGGAAATCAATGCAGTCTCCTTCTAACGGAATGTGTTGTACTTCCTCCATCTGTTCAAATAAATTTAGACATTGTATGGTTTGTGTCCCAGATGAATATATCAATAATCACTGATAGTCTAATTGCAGTGTTGCAGCCCTCTGTAGGTTTTTTTGGTTGTGGTTTTTTTTTTCCCTGCATAGGACTTTGGTTTTTTGGGCAGGGGGAAGTACTGCATTTTCAAAAAATGTATTTTATCTTTGTCTTTGAAGTAGGGACAGTGCATGTTAGCTAACCCTATCATTGTAGACAAATATTCTCAGTAATTTGTTTGTTGAGTGGAGGAGTCTATCAACATGAGCATTGGCAGCACAACTTGAATGTCTCGGTCACTTTCTTGGCTACAGTATAAAAACAGAACCAGTGATTTAATGAAACTTATCTCAATGGTTAGTGTCTCAAATTCAAGTTCATATAATCAAATTATTAAAAATGATGTTTGAAGTCCTAGTGCTGCTTTATAATTTATTTAAGTAGTTAAGGCTGGATAAAAAGACATGTCATTGGTTAAAGAAGAGCCAAGAATGTGTGCTAGAAGTAGCTAAAATCACAGCTGGTTCTCCAAGTTATTTTACAAAAGAAAAATTCCAGGAAACTGTCCCTGAGGAATCTTGTCCCCCTTTGGCTTAGCCAGCAGCTTTAGCCTCTGGACCTAACTAAAGAAGATGAATAAATTACATAGGTAGTTGTGTTCTAAAAATCCGCTTTCCAAATTGTGGAAGACTAGGCACGTTGTGACTTATATATATATCTTTTTCACCAATTTTATTTTTTTTAACACTAAAACAAAAATAAGACCCAAAATACCAGAACAAAACAACAGCTCCCTCCCCTCAAGTACTGGCAACTCCATAAACCCCAAACACTGCCTTTTTTTGAATATAGTCAACTATCAAAGTGTGCTGCTAATATTTCTTGGACGCAGATACTCCAAGTAAAAGGAAAGAAAGCTTATTTAAAAATAGCTACATGTGAAAGTGCCTGCCTTGGATTTATGGTATAAAGACTTGCCTTGGATTTTTGTTTATTATCTCTCTAAGTCTTTACAAGAATTTTTGAAATCTACACTATGAGGGCAGCATTCCCTTTCTAACTTGTAATGTGAAACTGTTAAATGTACATTCAAACTCCAGAGAATGTTTACAGGCTTCATGTAAACTTCCCAATCGTACTCTGGGAAAGAAAGTCTTCCATTCTTTTGCCTTCTCTTTTGTTTCACCTGATTCCTGACTATCATTGTGTGTAAACAATATATAATTACATCTGTTGCAGTCTTCAGGATTCTTTGAAGAATTGAAGTTGTCCAATCAAGTACTCGGAAATTAATGAATTGAAAAATGCTTAAGTGTCAAACAGAATCTTGAATGACATTGTTTAGTTTTGTTTTCTGCGTGCTGTGTTTTCCTGACAGCACTCCAGTGTTTCTCTGCAGTCTCTCTCTCGTCATTTCACTCGGTGATGGTTGGGTAGTGGATACTTTCTACCTCTTAGCCACCCAGAGTACAGCTGGGGAGAAGAGTAGGTCTCCAGCCTTCCTTGCTAAGGGCTTCTTCGCAGCAGAGTGGAGACGCTTTGCCACACTGTCGTCACAAACCCGAAACATTTGCAGAAAGTTAAAACCAGCCCCCCAGTACAACTTAGAATGAAACAGCGTTGTCGTTCTTATAGTAGGTAGGCAGTATGTTGGCACTTTACAGATCTATCTGAATCATGTATTGCGTGTGTTCAAAGGGGAATTGGGTGTTGATGAGTGGGTAATTCTCTGCTGGACCAGCAGCTGGGTACCTAGAATGCTGTCACAGCTGTTTCCACCCCAGCACTGATACCTGACTTGTGAGAATAAAATGAAAGGTGTGAAGGGCTAGAGCCATGTTCTGAAATTGCAACTGGGGAATAGTCTGAGAACTAGCAGGGTAAATTTACGTCACCTTCACTTATTATGTAATGAACGTTGTCACTATAACTATGTTATGCTTTCTCTTCATTTAGCTTCAGAAAGTATAAATGGCTCTTAAATCACGTATTTTTATTTCAAAAGTTATATAATTCATCGAAGTATTTCTTTGGTGTTACTTCAGGGTTCAGAGGAATATTTCTTAAGGGCCAGACTGTGCCCACTGGGTGCTTACCTTAGTGAGAACACAGGAGGCTCCAGGTGCCCAGCAGGCATGTGTTTGTTGATTTTGAGTTCCTTTAGCAGCAAGTTCTACACTGGTGTCTGAAGGCCCTAATGAATGTGGGATGAGGTTATGGGCTGTTTGGACAGCTCACTGATGGTACAGACAGCACACCTGCACTCAAGGGCTGCAGCTGGTTCCAGACCAGCGTCAGCCAGGGGAACAGAATCCCTTGTGCCATGCTTCCTGCTGCATGGGAAGCACTTGGGAAGTGCTCCTAAGCCTTGAGAAAGCATTATTGTACTACCTGCAAATTCTGTACTGTTTTAGGTAGCAGGTTTGATAGCAGTGGCAGTTCTTCATTCCCTGGGATATACTTAGTAGCTGTTACCAAGCATGGGGTATGACAGCAAGGTAAGCAAGTTTCACTTTTCAGATTTTTCTTCCAACGCAAATGGACAAGAACACTGGAAAACTGCAAGTAGAAAGGTATGTCTGAGAGCTAAGCTTGGTGTGCTCACAGGGGGAAGCAGGGCAGGGATTGAAAAATAAAGAATACTGTAAAAAACAGGAAACCTCTGGCAAGATAGCAGGGAATTCTACTAGTCAGCATGGCTCACAAAGTTGTTAGGCAAAGGTTATGTGAATAAATAGCTGAAGCTAGCTTTCTTTGATTGAGGCTAAACGTTTATTTTTAAAAGCCCCAGTTATCACAGTGTCTCTCTCTGTTGTAGATCCCTGTTAATTTTTTGAAGTTCCATAACGAAGCTTTAATATGTAGAATGTTTTTATGCTACTGCTTTATAGCTCGTTATGATGATCAGATGGCTGTTCCTGATTGATGGCTGTGTCTTCCTAGGGTCATTTCACAAGCAGTCAGTGAGAAAACAAAACTTCCTGTTTAGCTGTTTTTGCTTAACAAATTTCTCAAGCCTTTTCATTGTTTTAGTGGTTTTATTGTAATAAACTCTTAGCTGAGTGGAACAGCAATTATAGCATGATTGCTTAGACCTTGTGGAAGATTATGGACCGCAATTATCATGTCTGTCTTAGAGAATTGAACAGTGATTTACTCATCAGGTTAAAATTTGATCTGGCAAATAGGAAGGAAAGTCTTCTGTATGAAACATTTTATCTTTTCATGTTTTATGTTTAAATCCTGCTGATGCTCAAGGAATTATGTATATGGTCTTGCCTCTACTGCCGATAGTCTGCTAGATTGTAGAAGTCAAGCTCTCCAAAATAATTACATCGGGAAAAAAATCTACTTGTGTTTTTCATTTTTCTTCAGCCTTTGAGTTTTAATGTTACTTATGAGTTAAACTTCCAATTTTTTCTACATCCTTAGAATTTTACTCTTTTTATAAGGTCTTTCAAGTAAGAGCTGTTGATCCCACTCTTCTCGTGGCTGAGACTTAAGAGTAGTCACTGCAGTTAGCAACTCTGAAAACAAGCAGGAACTGAAATTAATTTTCTTTTAGTTACAGAAATTAATTTCAGGATGATTTTATGTTGTAGACCAAACTTGAATTATAGTCTTCCCTCTGCTTAGTGTCCTATCTTTTTAAGAAAGTACAACTATATGTTGATATAGGAAGCTGATATCCATGAGGCAGGATTTTGCCAATCAGCTGTGACAGGAGTGGAGCACTGCAGGGCATATATTTGAGGCACGTTTGAAGGGGTGCAGTTTTAGCAGCAGGGCAGGGCTTGCCCAGTTTTCAGCGCAGCCCAGAGAGGTGTGGCTGTATCTGATGGACTGGGATTTGCTTGGACCCAGGATGGCTTAGCTCTCTCCATCCTACTGGCCAGTGTACACGCATGGTGCAGTTTGTGCTACCCAAAGACACAAGCTGCTGCTTTTCAAATTAACACTTTGAAAAATTCTACTGTCTGTCCTATCCTACACCATTTTGCCAGTGTCAGTAAAATGATCCAGGGAACACAAAAGTAACTGGCACTGAGTTGGGAACACACTTCTAGTTAAAATATTGAGAAAAGCTGAAATTCCTGGTGGCTGCAGACAAGCTGGATTGAATATGTCCTGTTTGTTCTGGCTATGCTAACCCTTTGACAGCATTGAGTTCAAATCAAAAACTGCTTTCTCTCACTCCCTGGTTGCCTGGCAACTTCCCTCCTCTTATTAGCATATGATTTCTATTCCTTTTTTTATTTCATCAGTACAGTGTTACACACTCTGCTCCCTGCCCTGTGCTGTCGCCTTTGAGAAGAGCAGGATTTGTGCCTTTATATGAGACTTCGGCAAGTATGTGATTTGGCAAAGAAATCAAACATTTGGGATTAGGAACCTTTGGCCATAAATGCCTTATGAGAAGCTCAGAGGGTGGTGTTTGTGTGGGCATGTTTTTCAAAGTCTTTTCATTTTCATTTGCTGTCATTTTTATACTAAGGGCAGAATTCTTGCAAATCAGCACAGCATAAATCTCTGGCATCTCTATATGTGCAGAGCATCAGTTTGTGAAACATGCCAACAGAGATTGGCTACACAGATCTTGGGGGGCATTTTGTCCTCTTGGTCTGTATGCAGTTCCATAATGCAATATACAATGCCATAATTCAAAATATAAATTTTAAAAAAAGTCATGTATATCCAGGTCAAACCGTAATTGGGAAAGAAGACAGCTAAAGAAGTAAGTGGAAGAATTGAACTAAATAGTCAGGTTTTCCTCTCATAATAATGCGATTTAGAAATAAGAACATTTTGCCTTTCAGTTGTCCAGGTATTCTTTTATGAAATAACAGGTGATTCACACTGGGTCTGTAGTTTAAACTTTAAATTGCATTTTTTCTGCTCATAGACTCTTACAGCTATAATAAACACCCCAATATTTTTTTGCTGTTGCATGTGGTAAAGAACGTAAGTTTCAAGTAGGAGTTGAAAAAACCAACAGTAATAACAAAAATTAGAAGACACAGTGAGGAGGAAATGACAAAGCATTTGAGGGGTCTTTATATCAAGATATGTAAAGGAATTGTTTCTTGATATTATCCAAATCATAAATCACAAATTAAATAATCTACTTTTTCAACATCCTTGGTTTTTTTATGCTGTGGTCTGAGTTTGGCAATTGCACTTTTCCTCTGTCAAAATATTTTGACCTTCCTGTGAAACATCTGGGTTCTTACCGTGGTCATAGATGCCTCTCTAAGCCAGTGTGGAATTTTCAGTGTTTTTAGGTCTTGCAGAGACTTCACCATTTGAATTAAAGAGTAAGCCCACCTATAAAAGTATTTTGTTTTTAATAATGCTTCCACTATTTAAAGATATTGTTTCAGAAAGCATTATTAGTTTGACAAATATTAATGTGTGTGATGTTGGTATTTAATTTGTAGATTTAAAGTGATAAACACAATGAAGTCCTCGAAATGCCAAACCTTTCATCTCTGCTCAAGCCAAGGTTCTGTTTTATTTTCAGTATGACATTTGCTGCCTGAAGTGTTACAAGTGACTTGACCTTAAAGTTACGTTTATTTTAGTTCATTGAAATGGTTGGCCTTTCCAGTTCAACTTGACACCAACGGTGCAAATGGGAGAAGGCAGACATGCTTGCCTGTGACTCTATTTGAAAGCAAATTAAAAAGGTATCTAGGTGATGAATCTGAATATTTCCATTTAGATGGGATGGTAGTCATCAGTTAAAGGCAATCATGGTGCATTCTGACATTTTAATTTCAGGTTCAAAAACAATTATATATGTAATTAAGGAGCAAAGTGTCCAGGCAGCCAACCTGTCTGATTTACATGTCTTGTTGGTGTGTGTGGGGTTTTTTTAATAGATATACCTGTGCATACCACTTTGAGACTGTAGAAGGTGGAAAAACTGAAAGTTTGATGTTAGTTAATGTGTTCTTCTTAAGGACACTCTTCTTTCAAGTATTAGTCATACACTGTGTCATTAGGTTTATGTTTATCATGGAGATTGGACTCTGTGCCATTTTCAGAGAGGTTGTTGTGGTACCTAGTTTATTTATTAATATATTGTGGCATGCTTGCCTTAGTTTTTGGTGTGATTTTGTTAACTGTGCTCTGAGAGGCCTTATTTAAATTAAAACTTCTGTTGGGATGAACTGTCCTGGCTGAGCTTTTCTTGGTCAACAAAACATTTGGCCAATGTAGAGAGAATGAAGCAGGCTGCTGTGTAGGAGATGCATGTCTCCTAAGACAGGGATTTTTTTCTTGTGCTGTGCACTCTGTACGGGGCTGTCTACCCAGCCTTGAGAGAAGTCATCATACTGTCCAATTGCATGTCTGTCAGTCGATTAAGGAATGAGAATATTGTGCTCTGAAGGGAGCCCTTTGCACTCTTCCAATGAAAGGACAGAAGGCAGGACGTGCTGCTGAGAGAGGAAAAAAGTGCTGATAAATATGTGTAGGGGGATATAGGGGGAAGGAGAAATAAAACATGCACTGCAAGCAAGCTGTTGCTGAGTTTAATAATCACAGCGTTTTCCTGTCCAGCCATTGCACTGTTAGCATCTCTACTAGCATCTTGCTCATTATAAAATGCTTGGGTTTTCCTTGATTGTGAAGGGCATTCTGTGAAACCCAACTCTATTCTGCTCTTAACAATAAGCTGACTACCCTTCCACCCAGGCATGTCTAGCATCCATGCAAAACTCCAGAATTCATTTGTGAAAGTAGGTAGAAGTGTTAGAATAAGTTATTAAAAATGTAGACCCATAATGGGAGTAAAGAAGCTTGGAAGTATAAAGAGAGGTTTTACACCTGGAAGTTATTATAGTTATTTAGATTGAGCGAGAATAATAACCAATTGTTTTCTAAGATGTATGACACATTTATGAAAAACCTTGAAGGATAAATGGATCTTTTTAGTATGCTACTTCCACAAAGGACTCTATGAATAAAATAATAGTGAGAGAACTCTCAGTGGATGCTGAATACTGCTAATTGATGAAATTATTACTTATTACACTGCAACTGAACTCTGCTTAGAAACACTATTTTCAGTATGATTTTTTGAAAATGACAGCTGAAATGTAAGAGGCTTTGTATTGAAAGTGAATAGTGATAATTTCTTGATATCGTTGAAATGAAGGATATTTCAATGACAGTTAAAACTGAAAAAAGTGTTTTTTCTTAAGTGCACAGATCATGGACTATGACTATGAAAATAAAATGAACTTTTCTGAAATCAATAAAGTAGACTTAATGTGGATTTATGAGGTGTTTTAAAAATAATGTCAAGTATTCTATTTATAATAAAGCAGTCAATTATTTGTGTCGGCAGTTTTCATATTATGTCATATTTTAAGGTTAAAAATTAGGTTTGCGAGATAGAGTGTAGCCATCATATTAAGGAAAACTCTTAATTCTAAATTAAATCAGTATTGAAGAATACTGCTGATTTACTGCTCAGGGCAAAAATGGGAATGAGTACCAGATTTGCCTTGGTTTCCTATTGATGAAATTAGAGCCTGCTGTCCTTGGTGTGTCTAGTTAGGTCTATATACTAACTCCCATGGATTGTTATCAGTAATTGGTGTGAGCATCTGCACCTAAAAGATCACGTATAGTGCAACATTTTGCGATATAATTACAGGTGAATACAAGATCTAATTTTAGCTTTAACAAATCTGTTCATCAGTGCTAAGATGAACATCCCTGTTAATTTTGACAGGATTAAGAATCAGAGGGACAAAGTAGGCTTGTGCAAATTCATGCACACGCTTGCATGCAGATGTGTGTGTATGCTACAGGAACACAAGATGGGAGATTAGAGGTGGTTCCCAGACTTACTCTTACAAAATTCTTCCATTTTAAAGCTGTGTTTGATATTGCCCTTTTTTCAGTTCCAATTGAAAATGCAAAATTTGAAAGACTTTAGTAAGTACGAACATAGCTTTTCAAAACAGATGGAAGTGAGAAAGTGACAAAAGAGTTGGGAGGGGAAAAAAAAAAGCAAAGAAGATAACCACAACAGAAGCTGTTCTAGAATGCTGGTGATGAAATGCAGAAATAAAATGAATACAGAACAGAAAATATGAAAATATTATCTCTTCTCAAAGTATCTATAGTCTGAGTAAAGTTCAGTAGTCAGCAGTAACCAATACTTTGCTGAAGGGCCAGAACTCTTTTGTTAGGATAGGGGATGATAAGAAATAGTTTCTGGAAGACTGTAGAGTAAGAACCACTTCTTAAGTAAAGCAGAATAGCTTGCATGCTGCTAAATCTTGGCACCAGGTTAATAAGATGAATTGATTTCGGAACTCCAAGAAGTATTTAGCACAAAAGCAAAGTTAGATCATTTTTGACTCTTAGTATAATGTTCTTTATGCACTTAATCAATGTGCCCTTAGTGAAAAATACATAAGAAGTCTTGAGAGTTGGGCTAAAACTCTTTTAGCGCTGGAGCAGCGTTCTTGTCATGTTTGCTCTGGGATTTGCTTTTATAATCTTAGCTGAACAGCAAATCAGTTCAACTTCTCATCCAGGTTTGCCTTCCGTCCTGTGCAGGGCAAGGCAGGAACATGGGGATGGAGGTCTTGTTCCAGGGGTGATTCCAGTAATGATTAGACTATTCTACAAGTGTCTGTTCTTGTAATTATTTGTGACTCTTCCCCAATTTTTCCCTGTTTCAAATGGAAACAGGGAACTTGTGTGTTTGAGTAGAGGTAAGTGTTGAAACTTAGGTAGAGTTTCAGGCTGAGAACCTGAAGGAGGTTTTTGGAGGCTGCCAGTTGGTGTGTAAGTCCAGGAGGGTGAGAGAGAACAGTGGTTGTAGTTGTGTTCCTCCTGTCTTTTTGGTGTTTTGGCACACTCAGCTAAGGTGTCCTGCTGTGAATCCCCTCCTCAGATGCTATAAGAAGCAGCTTAATTTGGCTTGCAACTTGCACTTCTGGAGTTAGACCTGCCCTACTTACAAAGCTTCCCATTGAATGTAGGCCCTGACTCAGGACAAGGGAGCAAACAATAGCTAAAAGAAGAGGTGACCTAAAGTCAAGTGGAAAGAGCTCAACATGACTTGGCAACATGACTCAACCATATCCTGGGCTGCATCCAAAGAAGTGTGGCCAGGAGGTTGAAGGAGGTGATTCTTCCACTCTTCTCTGCCCTTCTGTAAGACCCCCACCTAGAGTACTGCATCCAGCTCTGGGGTCCCCAACATAAAAAAGGTGTGGACTTTTTAGAGCGAGTCTAGAGGAGAGACAGAAAAATGATCAGAGGGCTGGAATACCTCTCGTCTGAAGGCAGGCTGAGAGAGTTGGGGTTGTTTGGAAGAGAAGGCTCAGGAGAGACCTTAGAGCAGCCTTCTGGTACCTAAAGAGTGCCTACAAGAAAGATGGAGAGGGAGGTTTTTGGTTTTTTTGTTTGTTTTTTTTTTTACAGTGACACATAGTGATAGGACAAGGGGGATTGGCTTTAAACTGAAAGAGAGTGGGCTTTCATGAGATATTTGGAAGAAATTCTGTACTGTGAGGGTGGTGAGGCACTGGAACGGGTTGCCCAGAGAAGTTGTGGATGCCTCATCTCTGGCAGTGTTCAGGTTGGATGGGGTTTGAGCAACCTGGTCTAATGGAAGGTGTCCCTGCCCATGGTAGGGGGGTTGGAACTGGATGAGCTTCAAGGTCCCTTCGAACCCAAACCATTCTATGATTCTATGAGGTAAAGACTAAATCCACATTTCTGAAGCTGGCAGGCACAGAAGTGCAGGAAGATGGCACTTACAGAGGATTACCTGGGTACCTTTCCTTTGTATAGTTTCTAAAGAATGTTACTTCTGTTACAGCTTTTCCTGTTAGTTTGCATTATGTGGTCCTGCTCATAACAAATAGCAAACAAAGGGATGCTGATCTGAGCCAATTGGTTTTTAATACTTCCATGCTAATTAAATGATAGCTTTGTGGTCTTGTATCTTGTATTCTAGGAAAGAGAACTTTGACCTGTCAGCCAGATGGGAATTTTATTTTTTCGGAAGTCCAATACTTTTATTTTGATGCAGCTTGAAATCCACAGCCTTAGAATCATTTCAGTATGTTTACAGGAGAAATACGTCACTGCAATTTTAGAAAACCTTTCAAAGGATAAAAGGGATAGTTCTTCCCTGTTCAGAGGTCTCACAGCAGAGATGCAGTTTTGCTTAATAAGTAAAATAATTGAAAAATAATGCTGCTGCGTACAATGCCCATTATAAAGTGTTTAAAAGTAAGTTTTCTCTATAAGCGTGGGACAAAGTATAATAGATCAGAATCCAAATGTTTGCTGGCATGTTTCTAGATTGGGCAGTCTTACCTCATTATTTTGTTTTTTAAAGAGTATTGCCTCTGCCTCCATCCCACACATTCATCAGTATTTAATGTCAATGAGATTTGAAAATCAAAACTGTAAGAGTGAAGAACTCCAAGGAATTTTTATATTTCCTATTACCAATATACTTTCCACTCTCATCTATAACACATGTGAGTCCCTGTATACTTACATATTATCACGTTTCCTTGCTTAAAGGTGTCAACGTCACTGTGTGCTTTGGCAAAAGTAGACAATGACATTTTAAAACAAAAAAGAGAAACTGTCAACAGTTTCCTCTTGCCTTACTTGCATGGGCTGTCAAATTTTTGTTGTTTGAAAATTAGCTGTGGGTTTGGGTTTTTTTTTTCAGTTATCAGACATTTAATAATATTTTAAAATATGACTTCACATATAAAACCGTCACTGTTTATAGGATACAATTAACAAATCCTTCACATTTCCATTTTATTTCTACATGATAATCCTTTTTTTCCTTTTTGATTAGGATGCTCTGGTGTATACACCAAGTTAGTAGAAAATCGGTAGTCCCATTGTCAATTTTGCATTTTACCATTGTATTAAACAGTTGCTACTGAAATTTTTGTAGAAGTTTGCACACTAGTTGCAAAAAGGTAGGTTTGCTTGTTGCTTCTTCATGTCGCAACAGATTTAGAAAGTCAGTACTGATAGATAGTTGGCATGTTCTTGGAACAAGTACAAATGTTCACATTTGTTTCAAGCACTGAATGTACTAGATTTTTTGGATGTATATTGTTACTCTTATCCTTGCATTTCAAGTTCATTTATTGGACTTTGAAATTCACCTTTTAACAAAGTTTTCAGAACATTGCTTTGCTCAGCTAAAATTAATTCCGCTGATTTTGCCAATGATTAAACTTAAGCAGTATTATCTTTGCTAATTTCTCTCCTTTGATCAAAAGTTAGCAGAGCATTCACTTGTCATTAACAGATGTGTCTCTAATGCAAGTTTGGGTTTTGGTTAAGCAAACACTCAAAACTAAGGGTCCAGTTCGGAGATTCAGTTATGGAGATACAATGGCCTTTTTGGGTTCTGACAAAGTTTATCTTCAAAGGCAACTGAGCTTGCTTTGTCTTGTGATCTGTTGGTCTTGTAGAAAAATAGAAGTGAGATGTAAATGTATGTGTATAACAATGATCCTTTTTGCTATATAAAATATAGCAAAATAATAAATGACTCTCCATATGAGTGAGCAGTTACCAAATAATATTTGTATTCCTCATGTAACAGAGCAATTTAATGTGCAAGCATTTGAGACAAAGATCAATTTTATACTGAGGAAACCAGAAAGTTCTGATATACCTGTGATGCAAACCTAATATTTTTCTGAAGCTTTAAGTTTTGGTTTGTAAAGGAGGAAGATGTTTTTCTTAGGAAGATGAAAAAAGGTGGCTTTTGGTGTAGTGGGTATCACAGACTGGAAACCATGTATGTGTTAACTTCTAAAGTAACAGCAGTCATGAAGCTAAGAATCAAGGCTGTGACATGAGTTGTTCTGGTTTTTTTTGCACTTCACCAATTGGTTGGATGATTAAAGACTGTCCAGTTAGGGAGAAAAACTACTAAAATGTTAACTGTATGTGTAGAAGGAGATAGCTGCACAAAATTTTAAAACCTACTCTTAAAGGCTATAAATTCAGTAATGTTTTATCCAACCAAATGAATACATATTGTTAATTCAACTCAGAGCTGTGCTCAGCTACGTCTTCTCTGAATTTGCTGGGCAAAAGCTAATATTTTTGGATGGGGTGTATTGTTTAGAGTGTGAAAACATGATCTTATCACAGAATAGGGCGTCTCTGGAGAAGCCTCAGAACTGATCCTGTGGTATGGTGAAGTTTGAGCCTGCTTTAGGCTGTATGGTTTTGATGTATATATACTTGTGTTAAATGCATGAATAATTCACTGCTACTGGTACTACTTGGATATTTAAATAAAGCCTGGAGGGTGAGTATTTGCTTTAGTTTTCCCTGTGAGGGTCAAGGTGCTTCTGCAGAGATTAGTTGTGTCAAGGAAGTAGCATGCAGAGTTTCCATGAGTGTAATTTACTACCCAGAGCTCTTCCCGTGGAGGAGAGTGGTTGGTATCTATGGGAAACAAGTAACACTTTTCGGGTTTTGTTTTAATAAAACTTTTAGAATTTACAGTAATACCTAGCACAAATGCATTGCTGAGTGAGAGAAATCAAGCTCTAAATCTGACAGTTAAGGTGACAGCAAGATTATGTAAACCATGCTTAGGGTTGTGTAATTTTGCTACTTTGTTAACGTGTAATGCATTAACTTTGTTTATGTAACAGAAAGTGCATGAGGTATAACACACTTTTGTTAACATAGACATATTCATAACTCAGACTTTCCCGACTTTTGTGGGAGTGATTTAGAAAACTGCTCATTTTGTTAAGACGTTGTATTTACATATTGCAGGAAAATCTGAGGACCAAGAAATTCTGTAGTGGTAAAATTGAAAATCCCACTCCTTAAGTATTTAGTCATGGATCTAGGACTACACCTCTAGGATACTGGTACACTATGAGGATGGCACAGGGTAAATTGTCTTACTCTCTCTAAATATTAGGGCCTATGCAAGGAGTGCAAGAAACCAGAAAGGTGTTTGTTCTGCTATCAGCAGTTTGTCTGATGGGGAAATTTAAAGCTATGTGGAAATGTAAAGATGAAGACACAGCACTTAAGTGCTATGCTAAAGGCACTGACCTGGCAGCGCACAGGTAGCATATGCTTATCACTAGATCGTCCACTGGCCTTAGTTCCTGCTCCTTTTTGAAACTATGAGCTTGTGTAGCTTGAAGAAGAAATTTGTCTTGTGATTAAAAGTTGAGTCTTTTTCCAGCTGGGTTTGATCTCCCCCTGCCCATATGAACACCAGGATTCAGGGTCAGGCCTCAGTCCTTGAGCATGTTGGCTTCTCCTTCCCTGTCTCACAGGAGGCTGCAGTGCTGCTGCTCTTGTGGCACTGGTTCATAGGCTGGTTGTCTCTTCAAAGTACTGGAGCCCCATCTTCCAACTTGCTGGACCTTGAGGACTGGTTTGTAGCTAGTAATAGTATAAAGGGCCAGTTCTCAGGCATGGACAGAGGGCCACCTGGAGAATTTATCGTTACTGAAAGAGATGAGAGGGTTGTACCTTGTCACACTGTGATATATTGGAATAAAATATGTTCACAGTCCGCTTGTGACTTTGCTCACGTGTGCAGCTGTTTGTCTCAGTAACAGAAAATGTATCTGGTAATATAGAAAAATAATTCCGTGGGGGTTTTCCTTGGATTTTCCAAAGGCTGACCACGTTCTTCTCTTGATGCTTGTACTCATTTCACATTTCATCAAGCTTTCTCTGGCTTTTGTTGCTTCACGACTAAACCAGGCCTGAACTACTGTGAAAGCATGGTCTTTTCACCTTTTTGAAGTTTTTGCATTAATTTGTGAATTCCTAAGAGACATTATCAGCCAAGTTACATAAATTGTTTGTAAAGGTTCTCATCAGTTCTGATCGTCAGTAAGGAAATACACATTTGACACAAGTGTCAATTTATGGGATATTCTGTCATAAATAAACAGGGAGAGATTCACAACATTGTCCTATATTCTTTCAATAATGAAAAATAACACAGAGCTAGCTTCGGGAAGACATGATACCATAGATACTTTTTGAAATCCTGTGTTTATCTTCTAGTGTTACAAACTCTTCTATGACTAGAACTTTCTGATTGGGCAATGAAACTTTCATGTATAATGGGGACTTTATATGGCATGTAAAGTCCTGCATCTGACTGTCAGTACCTCATGCAGCTTTCCAAGAAGTAGAGTAGATGTGAGAAGCAAAATGTGAATTAGGCAATTCAAATTAGATATTAATAGGAGTTCACACCTTGGTCATCTTCACTGATGTGATTTTTCAACACAGTTCCTTATTTGTGGGTCATCTAATCTCATGAAAACAAATACTTTTGAGTTCTTTAGCCTTTGACTGAATAGCAATTATAGAATTAGTTTCATATTCAGATATACTAGAAAATATTAGTGGAAAAGCCCCAGGTATTTGTTTCTGTCAGTGAATTAACACTTGCATAGCTTTGAAATTAATTGTTTAGTATGCTCATTACTCTTAGAAAAAATAAATATGTTCTCATTATGTTCACTTGGTGAACATATGTATCTTGCAATACATTTAATGTTACTTGCTGTGAGGGAGATTACAACTCCTTTTAAGGAAATTGGGTAGATTAATGGAATGGGGTGGGTTAAATTGCTCTCTGCATGCATTCCCTAGCATGCCTGGCCTACTCCCGAATTTTAATTGATGTATATAAAAGTTTTTAGCTGAGGAGGCTCTGTGAAGCAACTGAATTAAATCAAGATGTAGCCTGTGCGTTGCAGAGGCTGGGCTAGGGAAATGAGCTGTATGCTAAAACAAAGACTGACACATGGGACCTTGTTTTATGTCCACAATCACAGTCTGCACGTGAACTGTTGCATTTTGCACAGCTTCACTGTGAGAGTGCGCATATTGATCTGCGGTGAACTTCAGCAGGTGTTTTGGGGCTGTTCATAGGAAACTTTCCCAACAAGCTACAGGAAGTGGACAGAATCCATGAAACAAGCAAATACTTACTTTGTCTTTTGAAGAAGTTTTTACAGTTTTGATATTGCAACCTGTGGCAGATAGATTTTCTGATCCTTAGTCCAGCTTTGAATGAGCAGTAACAAATATGAGGGTTACTAAGGACTAAATACTCCTGGTGCAACTCATTGGTCTCACTCAGTAAGAGGCTCTCCAGAAGAAATCTTTAACTATTGAGTTTTTCCAAATTTATTGTTTTGAATGAGAGGTAAAGTCCACACCTTGCTAAGGTTGTTACTTTTGGGGAGAAAAAAGAAAAGCCAAAGATTTCACAACATAGTGCTTTAAAGACAGGCTTTCAAAATTTGAATTAATGTCACATAATTTACAAAGATGCTGCTAGACTTGTAGGATTTTTTGATGACTGTCTTGAAGTTACTGCAGTCTCACCTATGAATTAAATTGTATCCCTTCGAACCCAACATCCCCTCTCTGCCTTCCCCCCTGTCCCCGGTGGCTTTGGCACATTCTCAATGAGCATAGTGCTTCCATAACTTTTATATTTTATTTTGCTGAATATGCATTTAATTAAGAATCAGATTTAATTGAAATAGCTTCTTCTGATTTCAGGAGAAGAGTGGCTTTATGAGATGAGAGTAAAAAGTGATACTTTTAATGAAATTAAAAGTGAAATTAAACGTCTTTAGAAATTTATGTTGCATCACTGCAGAGCGTGTGCCAAACCTGTCTTGATTTACCTGAAAGTGCTGTATCAGAGACAGGACTCCCAACTGGAGAGTGTATCCTATTCTGGATGACTGCTTTGAAATCACTTACTTGGAGTAATATTAATTCAAATTCCTGCTGAATTACTCACTGTGATATAACATGCTGTTTTAAGACTTTTACAGCCTTTTCATTAATAGATGATAGTGAAAATTAGAGCTAGTATTTTTTGTGTAGACTTCTTAATCATGCCTTTTAAAGTAGAAGCTAAGCAATAAACATCTAGTGAATAGCTTACGGTAAGTTTAATCTCAGAAGCTATGTTGTTGTTGGCACAGATCAACATAACCATCTCTCATTAAATTCTCAAAATTTAAAAACTGTAGCTATGACTTATACATGCTAGTCATTCTCAATGTACATTACACGAGAGTAGTTTATTGCATTTTAGGATTCTTGCAACCTAAATCAAGATCTATTAGGCATAACAGATATGTTCCTTTCTAGAAGAGGATGTATTCAGAAATTGAACCGTTCTTCTGTATTTTGTAGGTTATAGTAGTTGTTGTCTTTTAAAAGACCTGAAAGAAGTCATTGTCATGGGTTATTATTAAACAAATTCCTTAAGGTAATTATATTTGAGGTAGTCGTATGCAAAATATATTTGAGTTGTGTTCCACAGAGATGGGCTACTTAGCTTTTTTCCCGAAGTGAAGTCTTCAAATTAATCTGTGGAAATAGTGAAAGAAAGTGTAATAGTTTAGTGGTGCCCATAATCACCAGTGCTGTGCAAAGCTGCGAGTTTAACTTGACTGTGCATGTTGTGCTTCTGTGCTGTGTGTCACAAACTCAGCATGGGCTCTATCCACTTCTATGGCCTTGCTCATAGCCCCATCTCTTTCTTCATCAACAGAGTGCCACAGTAGATTTCCACTGAAATACAGCATCCTTATATTCTGATTTGCAGCCATTAATGATAATGGAGTTATATCTACTAATAATGAAATAAATGGGGCCATTTATGTAAAACTGTGAAGATGTAATTCATAGGTTCTGCATTACTACACAAAGAGCGTCTTAATGTGAAATCCAAAGTTCATAGTACTTTGAAAAGGTATGTATTATGTACCTGTATCCTCTGTTGGGGAACTTAAGTCTCGCCCTTTGAATATCTGGAGAGATCAAACAGCCCATATGGCAAGAATGAGAATTTATGTAGCAAAATAAGCATGTGAGTCAGACAAGCAAGATTGCAGGTGCCCAAATAATTCTCCTCACCAATGAACTCTTCCCCTGCTCAGATGACCAGTGTATTTGAGAGATTGGAGGTCTCAGGTTTCCTTTCTTGCATGTCCAAGTGGTTTATTTTTGTTTAGTTGTGTGTATTCATTGTTATTTGCAATACTCACTCTAGAACTTTCTTCTCATTAATTTTGCACTTACTGGCTGACCCATATGAATTTTTTTGTTAAATTTACTAAATGACTGACTAGCCAGCCAGGGAACTGAAATGAATAGGAAGAAAACACCCTCACTAATTTAATTTCTGACAGTTCAACTGACCCAAGAACATTTGCATTATTTCCCACTTAAACAGTTAACTTCTGAGTTGTTTTTTAACACCAGGGACCTCTAGCTAGGGCAGCAACTTTGGTCAGCAATCCAAGATTTGGGCAGGTAGTATATTATTTAGGTAGTGGAAATATAAGCAGTTTTTATATTGTATATGTGGTTTAGTATTTTCTGTGCCAGTTTTATTTCAGATTTAATTCTGGGACATGCTGTGCTACGTAGTCCTTTTGGATTTTTGCAACTGTTGCACTTGGAGCCATGCTCCTGCTGCAGAATTCCAACAGGAGCAAACATATGGGGATTCTTCCGTCCTTGGCTTGCCCCACCATTTGTTCCATGTTTTAAACCAACTGGTACTGTACCCAGTGGAGTACATCTGTTACAGTTTATTGCTAGAAATTTGCAATTCATTTCAGTTTGCTAAAATAATTATAATATTCATGGCCAAGCATTAAGCAATTACAAAAGAGAGTAGACAAAATTTTGCTGAAGTTTGTATGTGATTCAGAACCTACTGCCCAGCTTGGGTAATTTGGGCACTCAGCAGTCAGATAATGCTCTGACAGTTCAGTGTGATCATCCTGAGAAATTCAAGTATCCGCTGAGATATCCCTTATGTGGATGTCCCTGCTCTACTTTAATTAAGGGCAAAATAAATTGGCATAAACCACCACTGAATGCATTTGGTTGCCACATCTTGCCTGAGGTACTCATCTGGGGAACACCCTGAACTGGAGCAGAGTCTTTGTTGCTGGAACTGCAGAGGCACATCCAATAACACCCTGTAACTCTGAAAGGCAGCAGCATGTAGGCTGCTAAATAATTGTCTGTGTGTTTTTGAATGTTGTACCCCACTTTTCGTCTTTGTGCTTAGGCAAGCTGGGAGTTACAGTGTTAGGCTGTGTTGTTGTTTGCAGGTAGAATTTTCAGAGAGGTGAGGTTTCTGGTTTGTGGGAAAATTGCATTACCAATCAGTTCAGAGTAAAGCATTAAATAGTTGAATAGAAAGTGACTCCTTCACATGTAAAATAAAGAGTCCCCATAATCAGTGCAATAAAATCTTGATACAAGAGATGACTATTTCATCATTATCACCCTCCGAAGCAGATTTTTAAAATTAGGAAGAATCACAATATAATATTCGTAACTCCGTCACCCTCCTAGTGTTTCTGTAAGTCAGTCTCGCACATCTTTGACATATAGTAACAGAATAAACACACACTACTCACCACAGTGGAGACATGTAATGCTGAAGCCAAGGTTTTTTTATAGGTAAACTTGCAAACCACTTCCAGAAGTTACAACCAACAATGTGCCTGTGTTTGTTCTCCATCACAGACCTGAATCTGGATCTGTCTCTTGGATGCCTTTCACACTCATCCCTTGAAATAAACTAGGCCACTTTTGCTATAGAAGTCTGTCACTTGTCTGATTTGAAAAAGAGTTTTGGTTCTAAAAATCAGATTTAATTTGTTGAGTTACACTAGGATAGTGAAAGACATTGCAAACTTCATTCTGCCTGTGTTGTCAGACCACCACTATGACTTAAAAGTATAGCTATATTCCTGAGATTTGTTTGTGTCCTTGCAAATGAAAGCATTTTAAAATAAATGAGTTAACTTATCAGCTCACTAGGCGTAGAAGGATATTACTGTGATGGGGAAGTTGGATTTCATACTGAAGTAATGAAACATTCAGAAATAACCCAGATATTTTAAAATATTTTTGCTTTTTTTGCTCTGCAAGTATTACTTGGAGTGTTATAATGAAGCAGAATTTTGTGTTTCCATATGCTGTACATAAAAAATATCTGGGAATGGAAACCATTATTAAAGCTGCTAAATATAATTCTGTTTTCTAGTAATCCTAGAAATGGCTTTAAATATTCATTATCTGAGTGGTGTGGACAATACAAATCTAAATAAATTAGTATTGAGTTGGGCTATAATGTTGAATAATTGCATTTAGTTTTACATAGCACTGTAAATAAGTGTGTAAAGTGTGATCTAAGAGGCTTTGAACCTTTATGGAAATTTTAATCTGTATTTTAATATCTTTTGTTCTCTTTCTACAGAACATTCTGGCTTTAAATCCCCGAAAACAAACACATGCAACTCTTCACTCAACTGCAGCAAAGAAACAAGTCAAGAAGCAATGGAAAAGGAATTCTGACAAAAACTGTTCAGTAAGTGCACGTTTATCATTGCATCTGGAACATGTTTATCATCGCATCTGGAACAATCATTGAGGCTGAAATCGCAGCTGTGTGAGAAATCAATTGGAGTTTCTTGTGTTATTTAGTAGCCACATATGGCTTCTAGTTTGTTCCTGTTGATACAAAGTTACTTTGTGATGAGCTGTTTACTTTTCAGAACCAATTGGATTCCATACTTTTTTATTTTTTGGTGATTTTAGTGAGTGTTTGATGCAACTTTTGTGCCTTTTGTTATGGAGTCTGATCCATCTCTCATATCATACCCCGAGCCATGCAGAGCCCCTTGATTGCCCTGGGCAGCCGCTTCTGCCGCTTCCTCCTTTTCTTTCTGTATTCCGAGAGTCACACTGGGCAGAGCAGCATTTCACTATCCTTTCTGAGACTTTTAAAGCTAATTTTATTTTGCTACAGAAATAGTCTGTTGTATGTACCTGTTTTATATATAAATAAATGTATAAAGCTCAGATTAAAACATGACTCTGGATTTTAAATACTCTGTGTTGTATTTTTCAGGAAATAGTTGATCTTAGAATAGGTTTTTTTTTTTGTTGTAAACTGTCTATACTCTTCAGTATTTCTGCCAGTAGATAACATCATTTTCTCTCTAGGTATTTGAATTCCTAGTCTCAGTGTGATATTTGACTAATCCTATCAGATGTTTTTTGTCTCTTTGATCTCTGATCTGATTGGAAGGTTTGTAGTGTTTTTACTGTCTTCCTTCAGGTTGTCTTACATAATCCTCTAAATTCAGAAATCTTTTCGGTAGAGTACTATTTCCCATATGGGTATAATGATATTTGTGTCTTTTCATAGTGTCAAAACACCTTCTCCCACAACACAGGAAAATTCAGATAGGAAGTTGATTTTGTTTGTAATTAAAAATATGTCATCCAAAACCCAACAAGACACAAACCCAACCAAAATGCCACCATGTTCCTGACTTTCTTAAAATCATGAAATCCAGTATGAGCAACAAATACTTGCTGGGAGGACTAAGCCAGGATATCCTTAGCATTTCAGCAGTGCTCTTAGTACAGTTTCCTGTTTTGTAGTATTGATTATAAGAATCTCTTTCTTGCCAGGGCTAATATTCCTATTTTCTTGTATTTATTGGCTCAGATAATGTATGAACTAGAAACTTATGTACATGAAAACCTTCTGTTGGTGAGCTTGGATGATTATTTTGGGATGTCTAATGCAGATATTTCCCACAACTGTCTGTTCCTGTGGCACAGAATGTTGGGCCACTTAGCAAGCGGCTTCTGGGCAGCTGCAGTTTACATTGTTGTGTTTTCAGGTGACCTGAAATCAGTACTGGGCTGTAAACGCCTCTGTTTTCAGAAACTGTTTGTTAGGAAGCTCGGGTATCCATGCAGCAGGGCAGCTGGGTATCTGTGTAGTAACCTGATTATGTGTTCCACTGTAAATTATCCTAGTTAGTTTAACTGTAACATAAACAGAAATATTTTACTAATGGGTGTATTAACAGAGATTTTCTAAAGCATCTAGGCTTTTAAATCACTCTTTGTTATCCCTGAGCTGTTCTCCCTGTCAGCCTTGTTTGGGTTTTGTATTCAGTTTATTCATAAAGTGTTTGATATTTGCTGTTGATCTTTAAAGTGCATAGTTTTCTAAAAATCGTCCCTCTTCCTGTGCTCCTGCTGTTAGCTGTATGTGTGTACCTCATGGTGTCTCAAATATTCCTGGATCCCCAAGGTCTGAGCTTCTTGGGCTGTGCAAACACCACTGATTTGGGTTCATTGCTAGCTTGTGTGCCTTGTCAGGATTTTCAGTTGAAAGAAATTCTTAATGTTGTCAAATATTGCAGGATGATGTTTTGTCATAGGCTTACAATCTAATAAACAACTTGGTTTTGTAGTTCTGCAATACTGCTTGGAGATCTGTGCAGTTATTAGGACCCTGCCCTGACAGGGATCTGCTCATGTGGTACAGTTTACAGGATTAAAGGTTAGAAAGAAACAAACGTGTACACGGGCAGATATAACTACCTTCATCACAGATAGTTCTTATAGTGCATATTATGTATTATTTGGTAGAAACATTACATAATTTAGTTTGAAAGCTATTATAAGAAATGTAAAGTGCTAGAAGGACCTGTAAATGGATAGTCCTTATTTTTAGATGGGAATGGTCCTAGTTTTTAAAACTGACAAACTTTTCTTCACTCAGAGAGATGTCGCTTACTTTTTCTGTGTAAGATTTGCCACATAGCTTACTATTAGCTTACTATAGCAGAAAAAGCCCTGAAAAATGAAAAAATTAAATATTTGTCTGGTCTCCCATTACATAAAAGACATTAGTAAAAAATAAGAGACATTTTACATTCTCCAGATCATTGTTGTTGAGTGGTTTTAATAAAAAAATAAAACAAAATGGTAGAATCCTTTCCTAGCCTCCTTAAATTAAGAAAGCCTATGTAGGAAAGGATTCATTGAGCACAGTTTTCTGTTTTGGTCTAAAGAGCCACTGGGGATAATGTTTAGGCCTGCTAATGAGTAGATCAAGCTCCATTTGAAGTCCATACGAGTTTTATTTGTTTCCATTTCCTTAAAATCTGAATTTGGCTTTTAGCTTTAGATTCTTTTAAAGCTGTTCTGATGCTGCCTTTGCAGAACTACTGTTGAAAGGAAGGTGGGAGTATGAAAATAGAAAACTAATTAAATTAACAGCCCTCAAAACTCTGAACAAAAGCTGCATCTGCTGAGGCATACACACAGTGACTTTGTAATGTCTAATACACTTCCAGATGGCAGACTCACATATTTCTTCAGAATAATTACACAAGTGAAATTTTCACTCCTAGCCTGCTCTGAGACACTTTGGGTTACCCATTTAATGAGTTCTGAAGTGGAAACTGAATGTCAATATCTTTTCTCAGCATTGGACAAGTATTCTCCTAAAGGAAGGTTCAGTTATGCTTTCAATGAGTGCTATTGTTTATTTACTATGTTAGCACCCAAGCGTTGCTGTAAAAATGATATAGCTTTAGGTGCAAGATTAGTCAGCATTCCTTCAGAAATTTTAACTCAGAGATTTATATCAGAGTAGGAAAACTCGTTATTGCTGTGTCACCCTCAGTAACAGTGTTGGACCTCAGCATTAACACTCTTTTTTCTTAGGAGTCATTCTGAAAAGGGGTATAAGCAGATGCCTCTAGTTATCTGGGGGAACAAAGATTTCTGTTGTCCAGGAAAAATTAAAAGTAGAAGAGTTTTGAAATGGCTGTTCTAATAGTAAACGTTGAAGAAGGGTGCAAAATTTTAAGTCACATCAGGTCATCAATTTACAGGTAAAACAAAACCAAAGGGATGAACTGTGAAACTGATTTGCTTTGATTTCAGGGCTTTCCTAAGTAGTTCAGGATTGTTTAGACTTTGGAATAATGTTTTTACTTGTGGTTTCCAACCCCTTATAATTCAATTTCTCTGTGTATTTTATGCTTGCCTACATTTAAATCACAAACTAGAGGGGCAAACGTGTGCATTTGCATTGCACCCAGCACACTGATTTCCTTGCTTTATGAATAGGGTTTCTAAGCATTATGGGACGAGTTGTGCTTTTACCTTGTACATGTGCAGGTTTTTAATTTAAATGAAATTCACCTCCACGCGTTTTATAAATTGACTTGTCACTGGAGAATTCAGTGAGATATTTTAGTCCAGCCTTCTTTTTGGTAATGAAATCTTGTAGTTGCCTACTAAGGATAGGTGAGAAGTTGATACAGATCCACCTATGTATTCAAATTTTCTTCAGTCTCTGCATTTAGAAATAAATGTAACATTTGCTCCAGATGGAAATGCTGGAAGTATGTCAACAAGCCAAGAAGGTGAAAAGGAAATGGGGTTTAAATTGGTTTGTAGCTAATTGCCATAGCCTGTAACAGTATTGATTTTCTGGCAGTAGTAGCATTGTTCTTTGTCCTTACATGTGCTAAGTCTGATCAGCGTTGTGCAAAAAGAGCCTCTCTTCCATGAACAAAATAATTTTGATGCTCACCTGTTTGGTTTTTTTCTTTTTTTTTTTTTTTTTTTTTTTTTTTTTTCTTTTTTTTTTTTTTTCCATCTTTTTGGCAGGGGTATCACTGTGGGAAAGAGGCTTTAACTGTACTATAGCTCTGTCCAACCATTAGAGAAAACCAAATTCTTCACCTTCTTTTTCTGTACAGCTTAAAGTGCAACTACCTGATTGCTTTGTGTTAATGATGGAGAGTGAGATCTGCAATTCAGTGCAAGACATAACAGCTCATGTTGCTCTTTACATTCAGAGGACAAGGGTACTCCCTTAAAACAGCAGTAATAAGAGCTTGCTAAAATTTCCTGTGGCTGTCACTGCTATATATAAACATCTGTAAAGAGGAATTATTAAAAAAAGGTGTGTAAGTACCTCTTGACGTACAAATGTCTAAGCTTGCATAAAAAAATATATAAACAACATGATCCTTTCTCAGCTATAATCACTTTGTTACTCTAAGTGTTGCCTTCCAGTGAGGTGGAAAAAGTTCATGATTTTTGTGCCTAATCATGTATCATGCTTACAGAATAATCCAGTTAGCATTTCACAAATAACTGATGGATTGAAGCAGAAATAGTGCAAATTGCAAACAAGTAGATATGAAACCCAGTACACCCAAGGCCTGAAATCAGGAACCGTAATGAATAAATGCTTTTTCAGTGAATAATTTGTCCATTTCTAGACAGGTATTGATGAAAGATTCTATATTTATAAATAAAAAATAATCCCAAATATTGTAAAATAGAGAACACTCATTAAAGGAAATCAACTCAATTATATTTATAATCTAAATGTATAGTTTACCTTTGCAAATATTTATTTTTGTCTTCATTGCATATGAATATGCAAGTTTAGCTCTTTTCTGAATGGGTATACAATGGCAGATGTCTCTCTAATCGCTGCTCTATTCAAACATTAATTGGTAGAACATATGTAGAATTCTACTAGTCTGAATAGGTATAGGATAGCAGCAGTCTTTTTAATCACATCACTATTCAACCACTAATTGGTGTGATGATTAAGGGACATTAGAGGGAGCACTTTGACATCTGATTCTTTGAACTGATGTCTGCTTGAGCTGCGCTGTATTCATCATGGCCAGACTGATTTCTTAAATAAAACGCTCTGATTCCCAAATGTGGAAAATATTGCGTTAGGATCTATTGAGGTGATTAGGGAATTTGAGAATGATTCTTATATTTAACTAGTGATTGACTGTATATGCACAAACTATTCATATGAATAATACATGTGTTACTGAGTATCAGAAAGAGCTGAGAAGTAACATCAAGAGATTTTCTCTTTTCTCATAGTGTCAATAATTAAATATTAATACACATTTTAAAATGTACCAGTTTAATCATTTAGCAGTCAAATTCCTACTCATGCATTTTTTAGATTAACTAATTACTCTGCATTTTCTCTTATCGATAGCATATGCTGGCATTTATAACCCTTTCACTGGAATAAAGTGGTTTACATGTTTATATATATTAGTTATACTTGCTCTAAGAAATGCTTATTATGAATTTCCTTGAATTTTATGTTTTATATTAGTTTCAATATCTTAAGGTGTTTCCATTAGAATATCTCAATAGTTCCTAGCTTGCCTGGCTGCAACAAATTAGTGGTTTTATGCACGTTTTTTGTGTATTAAATTGTAAATACTGGGTGATGGCAAGTTGTGCCAAATGCTTTGTTCGCTCTTCTGGAGTGCTGTGCAAAACCACCTCTAACCTTTTATCTGCTTCTGTTCAGAGTTCTTCAGGTTTGGTGCTGCTCTTATTTGATGTTGGATGAGTCCTCTTCTATAGAGCCGCATTCACCATTTAGTGAGCAGCATTTAGTTCCAGGTGTATTTCTGATCTTAACCATTTCAAAAGTGAAGTGTTTCAGAGTTGCAAATTGTTTAGTTTTGCACGTACTTATATGACAAAATGAAAAATGCCTGTTTGCTGAAAGTGCTGAATTCCAGGTAAAACCAACTCATTCTTCTTCATTAAAGCTGAGCAAATCAGAGTAGAGATAGGATCAGAACCAATCTTCACTGTTAACTTTCAACTTCTGCTTAGTATTATATTCTTTCAGGTGTGGACTTCTGTATACTTTCCTGTGGTTCCTGGATGGAGATAAAGGTGCCTTCTTACCCTGGTGTTTAGGAAAACAGAAAAAATACCAAGAAGACTAGCTTCTCTTTCTTCAGACCCTCTACTCCCACCTTATTTTGTTTATTTTGTAAGCTATTGCCTATGCTGAAACTAAGATGGCTCTTTCCTCTACTTGACTTTCCTCTTCTATAGTGAAGGCCCCTTTCCACTCTGTTTAGAAGTGGTCATGAGCTTTAGGTTGAGAAACTGTAAGTGCTTGTACATTGTTTCTTGGAGAATGCTGTGCCATGGTTAGCCTGTTACTAATTACTCACTTAAGATCTATGTATAGTGTCTAAGTCCTGGACGACACCTGCTCAGTAGAAGTAAAAGGAGCTGGGAGACCAATTTTAGTGGGAAGGAAGCCGGATAGCTTGCTGAATGCTGTATTTTAAGCAGGGCTTCTAGCACTGTCCAATATTACATTGCACTGAAGTGTTTGTTACAAGACCCCGCTTGTAGTTTGTCTGCAACTTTGCCATGTATTTGGACAAAATTTTTCAGTACCAGTCCATTAATTCTTTTATGCATATCAAAAATGCAGTCATATATGCATATAAAAAGATTTACGTGATTTAAGTATGAATGAACAGGGCTGGCAGAAAAAGCCATGTCTTTTGAAAACTCATGATAGTGTTATATTTAAAAAAAACACTGACATTCTCATGCTTTGAAGCAAGGAAGTGTAACAGACTGGAGATTACAAAACTATGCTAATGCAACAGAGCTGTCCAGAAGCTTTAAAAACCTTCTCTTGGTCAGTTTCTATTGCATTTTTATCACAATGTACAGTGAGGTACAGAGCAGGTAACTGCCTCATCGCTTACAATATGCAGTATTCTTTACTTACAGTAGTGCCCTGGTTTCAGGAACTCCTACATTTTTGGTAGTGAATCCCAGGAATTATTTGAGATTTTCATAATGGTTTCTTTGTTGTTTTATAAACCGATATATTGTTTGAATACAGTGTTGAAAATAGACACAGTGTCCTATTGCGAATCAGTGATCAGAAGTAATCTTTTGGGTTCTTCAGTATGCAGAGATGCTAGGGACTCCTTGTTGAGGCACATTCCCTCGCAAGTCTTTCTGGCTGTGTCCCTGTTCCAGCTGTCTTCAGAAAGGTACATGTATGTGTTTTCTGCAGTTACTCCTTCCATCCTCAGTCACTCCTGATTAATCAACAATTATCTGGAGCAATCACTCAGCAGAACTTTCTTTTCTCCTCTCATGCTAAGAACAGGACTACAATGTACTGTTTCTTAATTGCTAGCTGAAGTGGAAGATGTTTTCTTCTGTAGAGCTAAAGATCCTATGACGTCCATTCCATTTGAAAATTATCAAGTTGTAATTCATGTCTTTGTTTTTTCCTTAGAAAAATAAGTTGAAGTATTGTTGTTCATGTAGCATCTGAGAGAAATATTATTAACATTGCTAAGTCAAGGAAATAAATTAAGAAGTATCCAAATGACTTCCTGTATAGGTGCTTTAAAGGATATGCACTATTCAGAAAAGACTGGTAAAGTTTATGTTAATAATGCAACAGATGGTAAAAAATAGAAAGTGTAAAACTAAAACTTTATGATCAAAATCGCTTGAGGGGAGGATAAGAAACTCATTTCTCGCGCTAAGAATATGCTATAGCGTTTCCACACAGCAGATTTAAATTTGGCAATGGTTGTAAATAGAAATCAATCTCATCGTAGAATCATAAAAATAAAGGTTTGGGAGGGGTAGTTAAGAGAATTTCTGGATTGAAATCCAGCTAGACATTTCTTGACAGATATTTCTATAACCCATTTCTAATGGCACATGATGTAGGAGACTTCTCATTCTTGTTAGTGTTCATTCAATGCACCAAAGGTTTTCCTGAAATACACTGTATTTTATTTGTTGATGATCAAATCATCATCTTCTTCTACTACTTGAAGAACAATTGATAATTGTTCAATTTTTGTATAAATTCTGTTATAAAATCTTTAATATATCTCTCTCTACATCAATTTATCTGTCTATGGATGCCCCATCCCCTTTCAACCCAAACCAACTATGATTCTTTTATATGAGAAGATTCCTGCTAGATATGCTTCAAGTTCTCTATTTTCCTTCAGCTCTTCTTTGCTAGTCATGTTTTCTGAAACTTTTTTTTTTCTTTTCTTTAGATTTTAATTTCCTACATCTTTCTCTAATCATGATGATGAAAAACTACACAATATTTCACCTGGAACCTAGTTAGCACCAATGAGAATGAAATAATTTATTTGCCTTACCGCTGAAATATCAGACATGTGCTGTTACTTATGCAAGAGTGTTGGATTATCTTGTGTTTATGGCCTAAATTCTTACCTGTTAGCTTGGTTTGATTTTGGAATTCTCTTCTTGCCTTTTAAAATGTTTAATATCTCTTCCTTCCCTGTTTCCCTTATTCCACCAGACATTACAACAGTAGAAACCATTAGTACATTAATTTTTTCCAATTAACCAAGTCACTGAGGTCTTGCATGAATCATGAATCACCTTGATTCCGGTTATTTTTTGGTAATAGAAAACAACCCACAGGTTCTTTTTCAGTTAGTTGCACACTCACTGGATATTGTTTTTATCTAGTCTACTTTTTTAGTTGGCCTATGAAAACGTGCTTTGGGGAAAAAAAAAAAGTTTATTCTAGATTGGTCACATCTACCCTGCCAGTTATTCAGGAGTTCGTTCATCCTCTTTAAGACAGAAAATAAGATTGATTTAACAATGTTTTTACATGCCCATGTTGGCGCTTTTTATGTCACCTTATAATTTTTAATAAATGTACTCCATTTTCTCTGCCTGGGGGCATGATTTCTATTTTAATTTCTTTTTTTTCTTTTTTCTTTTTTTTCTTCCCCCCCCAAAGGGAAGCATAATGTCTGTCTCTTCTGACCTTTTGGAACCACAAGCCTTCTGGTGGGTGCAATTGATAGCGATCCATGCATTGCTTCAGTTAGTTCCTCGATGACTCAGTCATACATGAGCTGCATCAGTCTGTTTAAGAGTAAATAAATTCCTAAACCTCTTTTTTTTTCCATGCTCAAGCCTGCAGTCCCATGTTCTTGCTAAAAGTAATTTTTTTTTAGTTGTAATTATGGCTATACAATGCTATCTTCATAAAGAGAGCAGGGAGGGCTGTTGATTCTGCATCACTTACTTGCTCTGTTGTGCATAATCTGTACTTCTTTTCATTTTCTACTTGGTTCTCATGTATCTAGAACAGTTTCTTACTATTTTTTTACAATTTTTTCCTCTTCTTTTTAAAATTAGATTTGCATAACTTTCTGATTTTATTCCCACAGTATTTATGCAGATCATTTATACTTAGAAATTTATCTACTCTAGGTATGTCATAGTTTCCCTGCTTTTATGATTTTGATTTCCAGGCTGTGGGGGGAGGCATGGTATGATTACAAAGGTGTGTTAAGAACACTCTTTCGGGTGAGTTTTTGTTTTGTTCATTTTTTGTTTGTTTTGTTTTGTTTGTTTGTGGTTTCATGGGGTTTTGTTTTTTTTTTTTTTTTCTCTTTATTTGCTTTGCTTAGGAATAGTTCCCCTTTGTGAATATCTGTAGGATTTGCCCTTTCTCTTGCTTTCCTTCACTGATCAGTATAACTCTCAGGAGACGTACCAGAATGATCCCTGGCTCTATTGAAATTATATTTTCTGAAGTTCTCATCATCTCACCATCCTCATTCTTTTACCTTCACCACTTTCTGTACTTGTAATTGATTGTAATCTATTTCAGAGATATGTCATTGATTGTAAGACACTTTGACTTTTTTTAAATACAGCCTGGAAACCACAGATCCTAATAATGGTGGGGTGCAGGTGTTCTTTGATGTGGTAACTGACAAACTTTGTTAGTAACAGTCATTTAATCAGAAACAGTAATATACAATTTTAAACAGTATCAACTCTTACTAATTCTGGTATGGATCTGAATGGACTTTATCCCTAAATTTAGCAAATGGATGAAGTCATAGAATAAACACAGACTGTGATGTTTATCAATTTTTTTTTAGTTAGTTCAAATAAATTCAATAGAAGAATTGCCAAAATTTGTTTTCTAGACAAAGCGAGAAGTTAAAAAACCTAGTTTGATCTCTGAACTGAGCTAAACAGTTCAAAGACATTAATTTTGAGAAGATTATTTTTAATTGAAATGTGCAAAAGTTATTTGGGATTTGAATCCTAATTTGTAAAGAATAGTTTCACACTGAACTGTAAAACAATTTCAAAAACAATATTAGGACTATGAGGATTACCTGTAAGGAATTGAAAAAAAATGAGATTGGCAAAGCAGGAAATACAGAGGAAAAAATGAGAACTTTCAAAAGTCAAGTTGAGTCACTCTGGGTGAAAGAAATTAAAACAAATAGTAAAAGGTTATTCAGCTATATAAAATAAATAGTAGAAGATTCTTAAGCTATTTAAACTAAAAGAACTAAAATAACAAGCAAAGTCAGTGTGAAGATAGGATTAAACATCCTAGGTATTGTCTTAAGTCTTTGTAAATTGTTGTCCTAGTTTCACTAACATGGGAGTAAGGCAAGAGGTGGCTTAATGGGCAGGCAAGTGCAGAAGTGGAAATTACCCCAGACAGGCCAGAAGGAAAACTTGGAGTGTTTTGTGTTTGAAGTCAGAGGGACAGAACAGCATCCATAAAAGTATCACAGAAAAATTGACATGTGAAATTACAAGCTTTGTAGCAGGGCAAGTGTGTTACGGTACTTGATTAAAGAATAGCCAGTGCAGTTTGTGTATGTCAAAAGACAGAATTGATGGGCAGCTCTCACTCCGTTGGTCTCATATGGGCAGCATGCAAAACTTTGAAAACAAAATTTGAAGCAGAGTTTTATTAAATGCATTAAGGTAAATAGAAGATAGAATAAGGCATATTGGGCTTTATTCTTAGGGATAAATCGTGACACACTGACAAGGGTTTTGGGTTTTTATTTTTGCCATATAATGAACTGTTATCTGCTTAGATTAGAATAGTAGCATGGAAAAGGAACTGGCTAGAGAGGAAATGAGAGTGAGAAGTGCTTAAAAAAGATCTGCTGGGCTTTTAGCAGAGCTTGTTGTAGGATCAGTCTTCAGATTCATAGCATTTAATATTTTCATTAATGAGCTTGACATAAATATTAGGAACATGTTACAAGAAAGTCGACAGGCACTGTCAATACAGAAGGGACTAGAACATCATAAAGAACTGTGTGACATGAAAGTTTAGAATAAAAAAGATAAGAATAAATTTAATAGTGCAATTAGGAGGCTGTACAGCCAGGGGCTGAGGATGAGAATGACTAGGAGCCTAATGGCTGGAATTAAGCAAGAAGAGGATTTAGAAATACCAGCTGATCAGAGGGTGATGGTTCCATCAGCTGGGTAAGAAAATCTGAATGTGAACTAAATGTGAAAGCAAGAGGTTAACTGTGATTGTCCAAGTTGTCACTTCTAGTCTCCTGTATGCTTTAATGTTTTGGACTGTGAGGGTCTGAGCATGCTCAGGTATTTGTGCCTGAGCACGAATATGCCAATTGCTACCTGTTAAAAGGGAAAAATTAATAGTATGTAGAATAAATTGCTTTTAAATCACATCAGATACATAGTGATGAGTGCCATTGAAATGTTCACGGGGAAAAATAGTTCTGCCTTCAAGTAAGGATCTGAACAGTGGCCAGTAAATGAGGCTGCACAGTAAGCCCGAATGTTGAAAGGCTGATGATTAGGTGAGCCCTCTCTGTTCTACATTCTAAGTCATGAAACACTTCTATGTAAAACAGCATCTGATTGTATAATTAAAACTGGGTTTTCTGCATATATGTGCAGGAGCCAATTAAAGTTTTGAAACCTTTTTTAGGCATTGTAAATTTAAGTGTTTGACTATGCAGTGCCTGTGTTTGTTTTATGGTCTGTATGACCTATGGGTTCTTCTGTGTTCTCTAGCCAACTCTGTGTACCTTACTTCAGCCTTTTATTTTTACAAACATTACTTTGGGAACGAGGTTAATTGTGTACCTGAACATTAGTTTCTGTCCTTTGTTTATCTATATGGCTCATTTGCAGCCTGTCTTGACTAAGTAACAAGTTGTAGATGATAGATGTAGATTGATGCTGTTAAATATCATTTTAAGGTATGTGCTCTCTGATCCGCTTTCTTTTCACTTGCTACTGATGCTCTGCTATGCAGACATCAAATTGCTTTGAGGCTGATTTAGCTATATATAAAACTTCCAAGCAACAACACCGATCTTTGGTGCCCTTCAGAAATAGTGTTAACATTTTCATCATTTTGTGGGGCTTCATCATTTTGTTTGTCCTTAGCTAAATTATGAAGTTATCTTTTGTTTTAGCATTTGTAGTTTTTGACTCCTCTTTCAAGGTTCCAAATATCCTTAAAGTTTTAGTGCCTTGAATAAGCATCATTTCATCCACTTTCTTTCTCAGAGCTAGTTGGTTGTTGAAAGGAGTCTTTCACTGCTGTGGAACAAAAAAAAAGGACTGTTGGTGAAACCAGCTTAGTATCTTTGCAACTCAGTCTAGCTAATGCTGAATCATCAATACTTAGAGAAGTGTGGACTTAATGAGCATTTAGTTCTAACTTTTGACGACTGCACCCACAAACCTGCATTTTAAAGAAAAGTGTTGGGGGGGGAGAGGATTCATTTTGCTTGCACTTCTGTCACATCTGAAGTAATTAGAAATAAGAAATATTGAAAATCTTTTAATATTGACTAAGTTTTGGGGACAAACTTCACCTTCTTTATAATTCCACTATATTTTTGACAATGCTTGGACCATTTTTCCTACCCTATACAATCTGGAGGCTACCTACTGTCTTTTCTTTAGTATCTGTCAGAAGAAGCCAATGAATCTCAGCCAGTATGCATCCACAGTAGCTATTTAAGAGTTGGTTGAATTTAACACATTTTAATTGCATAAGAAATCTTATTTACATTCTTTTTCTCAAAGATTGTAACAGTAGTAGCGTTAGTGAACAGCAGTAACATAAAAGTTGCTCGTGTTTTACAGAGTACATGAGACAAGAGGGCAGCGTGCATCGGAGTAGGTGGCCATTTCTTGTTCTGTTGCTGATGCTTTCTCTGGAGTTTTTCTTTCTCATTTATGTTTTCCTCTGCATTTATTTGTCAGTGAATGGACAAACAATGTGAGAAGGATCTTGCATATATTTGTAGCAAAAAGTCTGAAAAGCTCTGTTGCCACCAGGGCTCTAGAAAAGCTGTGGAGAGGTACAGGGTGTTGCTAGGCAACACCACATGGCCACAGATAGTATTTTTCTTTTAATTTATTTATTCTTCAGTTTGAGTGTGTCCTGCTTGGAGCCATTTGGGTAATAGTTAAGCAAGCACATAGAAATCAGAGAACTGCAGGAGTAGAATAAAGGAATGCAATATAAAAATGTAAGAAAGGAAAAGCCACGACACATAATTAAATGACCAAGAGACATGAAATAATTAGTAAGGACTAGGGGAGAAAAAGTAAACAAGCATGAGGAAATAAGAGCAGGACAGAAGAAACCCAAGTTATCAAAAAATAAAAAGAATAGAAAGGATAGGGCACTATTGAAGAAAAATTAAAAATTGGAAGCTCAAACAGTGTATACACAAGGGAAACAGGGAAACTGCTGCATAGGAATAAGAATTAAAAATCAGAGGTAAAAATGACTTCAAGAAGAAAAGGGAGAAATTTGATAATGATGTTAAAAGAACGATGATTTTTGTTTCTTTTTGATTTGCATCATCCTGTTCATTCCTATTACTCTTTTTGCACATATGCAATAGTAGCAGTGACACTCAGGAGCTGGGGACTGATTAATAAGTCCAATATGTTTCCCAGAGAGGAAAAATAATTTAAAGTAAGAGGTTTCAGTGTTATTTAGAAATTATTCAGTCTGTCTGTTTGGAAATAACACTTTCAAAACTAGGTTATTGCATTTTATTGAAAAAATGTGGGTGATTATACCGAGGGTGCTAGGTTAAGCACTGGTTGCACAGAGGGAGTGGGTTGTTCATACTCTCCAAGTTAAACAGAATAAGCAGGGGCAGTCTGTCCTGTGCAGTGTTCAGGGAACTAACAGGCCTTCACTTGCAATAGTTGGAGCCATTTATAGGCTTGAATAGTGTAGCAGTGTGAGGAAAATTGTGACAGAGCCAGCCTGGCTGAGAGACCCATTTAATTAGCTCAGGAGTTGTGCTATATGGCCCAAATGTCTTGAGCACTGTTTGTGGGACCTGAATTAGACTCCTCCAAAGAGTGCTAAGCCAAATTCAAATCAAGGAGTCTTGCATTGCAGTTCTCTTCTGGTGTATCTTTGCTCCATATGGCCCTGACTTCTTGGGAATTGCTGGGAAGGTGCTTGGCTAGTGCTTTGGGACATGCTTGTATTGTTCACCTCAGCTTGAACATAGCAATTTTCAAGAGACTGACAAGAAGGGCAGTACAGCAGCCTGAGCTGTCTGAAGGCCAGCCATAAGGTTTTGGGAGGAGAAAACTAATCAGATTTAGACATGGAAGCTTCCAGAGGAGCAAAAACCTTACAAAAGAGCTAGTAAATGAGACACAGAACTAGAAGAGTGCATAGTGCCATACTGAGATATTGAGTAGTTAGTGCTCTTGTTGCTAACATGGTAAATGGAAGTGAGACCCGAGGCAATATATTTATCCTGGATGTTGTTTTCAAGCTACATGTGAATAAACAAGCATTACAGCAGCATTCTCTTAATGCTCTTTTGAATGCCTTGCTGAAAGATGTAGCTACACATAAGCCCTGTTCATGTCTGTGTATAGGAAAGTTCTTGTTCACGTAATTCCTTACAGGAAATAATACCACTTATTTTCTTAAATTTCTATTGGAAGATTCTAATGCTTGTTAAACGTGCATGGTATCTTCAAAGAAGATTGCACTTATTTGAGCAGTTTTCCCTAATTTTTGATTATGCCTGTGTGTCTGTAAATAGATGGCATAACAGATGGTGATAACTTCATAGGATCTGCAACCATTGTAATAGCCTCATACCTCTGATTTTCTGAGTATTTTTTTGAGAGGGAAAAAGCATTTAAGTGTTTGTACTGTCCTACTTTGTTGTTCCTTTCCCACACCCTCCCCACTGAGACTTGACTTTTCGCCTTCTCAGCAATGACTGTAAGCTTTTGTTTTGACTAACTTGGCTTGATGCATGATATTTAAAAATAGGTAGTTGTGTTGACTCTTAAACAGCTTTGTGATTCTTTCTGCATTCTTATTCTTGCTTTCCTTTTTTTTTTTTTTAGTTTGCACTTCCATTTGTTTTTTCTGACTCTGTATATGTTACAGAGTCTGAGGTCTCTGTCTTACTGTATCTTTTGCAATAAGGTATGAGATACCAGTTGCTGCTAAGCACAGTAAAGAATGCATATAATTATAGTAGTCTTTTCACAATTCATTTTTCTATGTGGTATTTTGAAAACAGAAGGAAAAAGACAGGAAATGTTCCTCTCATATTTAGGTATTTTAGATGGCAATTAATATGAAATATGTTTAAATACTTGGCTTTTGTGGACATCTCAGCACAGGTACATGTCTTTTGAATCTCAAAGAAACTGGAAATAGAACAGAGATTACAGCCTATTTTTTTTCCCAAAGATACGTGATTTTTCAACTCGCTTATATGTCTTCTCCTGACATGTCTCCTGTAATCTACAGTTACTTCAGAGTCAACATATAGTTAAAAACATAAGAGCTGAGGTAACATTTTGTTGGGTGTTTGCATATTGGTGTCCACAGTTCATGAATGAACTTCAGATTATTTAAAGTCAAAAATTTCTTCAGGCTTTCATGAGCAATGATAGTGATGGAAAATCTGAAACAAAATGCCAGCATGTTACAAAACTGCAGCAAGGTCTTGATACAAGGGTTGTGGTTTACTGTCTGCAGCCTTTTTTCTAATACTTATTTCATTGACTTGGATAGACACTTCTCAAGTGAACTGAATATTTCCAATTATTCCTCTGAGGAAATTTCGTATCAATTTCATATTTTGCTTTGTTTCATTGCTACCTAAGTAGCAATGTGATACTGATGCTGCGATACTAATTTTAGATAACACGGTAAGCCAGAATAGAAGTGTATATACTCTTCTCTGCATAATTCACCTGGTCAGATACCTGGTGGTATCTCAGTAATATTTTTTGTGGAATTATTTCAGTCACAGCAGTGAAGTATTTCACATGTTGCTGTTTTCTTCTCCTAAGCTAAGCAGAGAATGGGATTTCCCCCGCTCTTTCTGCCACACAGAAACAGTGGGTTGCTTGGAGCCCAGAAGTCATAAATCCTACAGTGTTCACTCTATATGAGTCTAATCCCTTGGTACCGTGACCAGTTCCTCAGCTGTTGGCATTGTATTTAGCATCTTTTCAGGCTCTTTCCAGGGGAATGAAATATTATTTTATGTAAGTCTTTTAGATGTTGGAGAGAATTAGGAGCACACAATTTACTAAGTAGCACACGGAAGGGGGCGGTGGCACATGTTTCTATAACTGTCAATAGACACAATCTCGGTGATCTGTAAGATCAGGAGAGAAGGACCTTGGTATGACCTTGCTGTTGTCACCTTAGCTGGCAACTAAGCACCACACAGCCACTTGCTCACTCCTCCCTGGTGGGATGGAGGAGACAATCAGAAGGGTAAAAGTGAGAAAGCTTGTGGGTTGAGACAAAGACAGTTTAGTAGGTAAAGCAAAAGCTGCACGTGCAAGCAAAGCAAAGAATACATTCAGTACTTCCCGTGGCAGGCAGGTATTCAGCCATGTCCAGGAAAGCCAGGTTCTACTGCACATAATGGTGGCTTGGGAAGACAAACACCAATCACAGAATCATTAAAGTTGGAAAAGACCTCCATGACGATCAACTCCAACCTTCAACTAAATACCACCATGCCCACTAAACGATATTGCAAAGAGTAACCACACTGAACGTCCCTCCTTCTTCTTCCCCCAGTTTTATGTGCTGAGCATGACTCCATATAGTCTAGGATATCCCTGTGGTCAGTTGGGGTCAGCTGTTCTGGCTGTGTGCCTCCCAACTCTTTGTGCACTCCCAGCCTCCTTGCTTGGGGTCTTGATGCTGTGTAAGTGCTGCAATAGCTAAAACAGCCCAGTTGTTATCAACACTGCTTTCAGCAGAAATCCAAAACACAGCCTCAGAGCAGCTGCTATGAGGAGAATTGACTCTACCCCACCCAAATGCAGTTTTTTTGGCAAGAATCTTATGCGAAGCCATGAGAAATAGCTAAAGCAGATTAGTTTCTGCAGAACTGGTTGGGAAAATTGTTGGTTTTTTTTTTTTAATATTGAGGCAACAGCACGATGAAAGAAAATGTTTTGTTGTGGCCTGTCTGAAAAATACTGCTGTTGGGCAATAAAATGTGCCATGTAAGGGATGAGAGGTGGCATCTTGGGCTGAGGAAGCAAGCCTGTTACATATAATTTGCTTTTATTCCACTACATAAGGCAGCACAATACTATTTCAGGATGGTGTTTAAGCATTTCATTATAACTTTAGTTTTTGAAAAACTTTTATATTTACTAATTCTTTATCTGTGCATGAAAAATAAGAGGTATCCTGTCAGTTAATACTCTCAAATATGTGGGGTTAATTCCTTAAATTCTTGGTCATTTGGGTTCTAAAAGAGCAAGGGCTTTTGGGTATGAGTATTTCCTTATGCTCTTTGTTGAAGGTCAAGAACATAATCTGTTCCTTAGGAGTACAGTTCTACCTACATTTTAAAGATTCTTCCTTTTTTCCCAGGTTATGAGCTCTGTAAATGTTAATTCTCAATATGAGTCCGGTCTTTACCTGCATACTCTCATTTTATTTAATCTCAATGAGTCAAGGGAATATTTGCCTAAGCAGAGTAAAGAATCCCAAGAGAAAAGCAAGCAGGGTTAAGGTATGTGAAAGTAATAGGAGGGGAAGGGAGTACAGCGTTTGGGATATTTTTTTTTCTTAGTCATTAGTTATATTTTCACTATCAAGTAGAAATAGTATATTTAGAAATTCTGTGAAGAGCCTGTCTCTTTATTTAAACTTCATGCTCTTAAAGAATTAGATTATAAATTCATGTTGAGAATACTAGGGTCTCCAAGAGGAAAAAGGCAGGACTACAGCCACATTAAAAAAGAAATCATATTTAGATGAAGCTTTTAATATTCTAAGACATGACATGTATTGTTCCCTGCTACAGAACTCTATCCCATAAAGGGAAGAAGTTTTAAAAGTGTCCCTTCAGATGCAGAGGGACCAGTAGCTTGTTGCCAAGTCTTCTCATTCATCTACTGATTAAGTTTAACATTTGTTTTAGGAAGAGAAAGAAAAATGTGAGAGGCAAAGGTTTTCCTTTTATTTTTTTTCCTCCCTGAAAGTTTTCCTCTGTCTTTAAAGCTGAGTCACAAGAGAAGGAGCATTATAAATTGTCCTGTCTAGTTAGTGGCATCACCTGTGTTCTCTGCTCCATTATTATTTCCAGCTGTGCCTCTGGTTTCTTGCATATCTTTTGTAGCTCTTAATTCTTTTGAGTTCCTTGCTCTACTGTTCTTTGTGTTACATGCTTGGTCCTTTCAGAATGTTTTTTCCTCACCCTCCCTGTATCACTACTATCCGATGTGTTACCCATTGCCAAAACACGTGGTGTCTGCATCTGCTCTGACAACAGCAGGTTGAATTCAAGCAAGATACCATACCCTTATGTGAACATGAAGGCTGTGAGAAATTTGCCACTTGAAATTTGTGCGTGAAACAGCATGAAAAGGAAGTTAGCAGAATGCCATCTCAGAACTGAACATCTTTCACAGTCCCAGTAAAATTGCAAACTAAAGTGTTAACTATGTTTAACAAGTAATTAACTTCTATATGATTACCTGTCTTTAAGGATTAAATGTGCCATATTTTAAACTGGGAAGAGTTAAAAAAATCCAAAATTGTCTGCTTTCACTTCGGAATTTCCAGTTGCATTAACAGTATTTCTGGTAATTATTAACAAAACACCACACTTGCAGAAAATAGCACATGAATCAGTATTTCCTGGTATCAATCCCGTATTAGCAATATATTCGTGTTTGTGGAGAAAATGTGATACTTGTTTTTGAGTTTGCATGTGTGCTATTTTTTTATAAGTGCCTTAAATTAATATACCTCTAAAAAAACCCTGAGAAAACAAACATGGTTATGCTAATAAGGCATTGATTAAAGCCTCCCACAATTCTATTTAATGATTTTTCTGTTGATTTTTATTTGATTACTAACACTTAGGCTGGTTTTCTGTGGGAATTCTGCTTTTTTGGATGTACCAATATCTATATTTTTCTAAGAGCTTGTCTGGCCAATATGGCTGTATCACGTAATGAAAAAATTGTTATAACAAACGTTCATGTATTATGAATGGCATGCTGTCAAATGTTATGTAAATACCTGAGGGCTCAATATAGTTTTCCGCAGATATTAGGAATATGTGCGTATTTTTTTAAAAGGATCTGTTTTTCCTTTTTGAACAGCTGGTTAGTTAGCAGTTTTAAGCTGTTTTTTCCCCCTTTTTGGAAAAAGAACCTCTTGAGAATGAGTCACAACAAATAGGAAGAAGGAATTTAGTAAGCAGATATTGCAAAGATAATGTGTTACACATAGGATGAAACAGTCCTTTTACGTGTTTAGTTTTTAAGACTGCTCTTAAGGTAAGGCCCTCTGGCAAATGGCATCAGTTTTGTTTAGTTGCTCAGTATGAAGACAGTTTCAGGAGGCTTCCTGTATGGAATACAGCTATTGGCTCTTGAATAGCATTAAAATAAATGCAATATTTGTAAGTCATTTTGCCCTATAGCAGATGGGTGCTTAAGTCTGTGAGAGAAGATCAATGGAACCATTTAGCTTTTTGTGTTGTTTCAGTGTAGAAAGACAGTCTGTTCCAAATCAAGAGAGGAGTCTGCTAAGAATATTTAGGTTGCATTGAAATAAAGCACAGTTCGCATCAAAAGAAGTAGATGTGCTATTTCAAATTCATAACAATTGACTATTAGTCTGTTTTTAATATTTTTTTTTTGGCATGTAATCCCGTTTAATTAGATTCTACTCTCTCTGTTGTTTCAAGATTCCATAAACTGGAGTCTTATATACCAGCTGCTAAAGCAGGAGTTACTGTCTAAATGATATTCACAATGAGTATTTGGAAGGTTTACAATTATACCCTTGCTAATAAATTGTGCTATTTTCCCCAACAGTTTTAAGTGCTAATCTTCAGAAGGCATTTTAAAATTAGCTAAAATTCTGTCAAGAGATTTACAAAAATTGTTAGCATGAAGATAATTATGTCACAGTCCTTGGACTCCATCTCTGATTGTGTGCATAAATCAGAAAATGTCAGCTGTGTTTTCCCTTAATAATTATCCTTGCAGCAATATATTACAGTTTAGATTACTATTATAGTGTTGCTTTAGGTTTATAAAACACAAGTTATTTCTGAAGTTTTCTGCTGATGAAATAATTCACATTTCTAGAATAAGGAATTCTTTGTGTTAACATTTCATATATATCAATAAGAAGATCAATATGAAAAGCTTTTTACGAAGTCCCCTGAAAGTAGTCAGCTTTTTTGTTACAATTTTGTTAAAGGAGATCACTTCTACAGTATGGCCGACATTTTCAAAAGAGCTAGCTAACGTGGTCAGCCTTGTAGCATGTGTGGAACTTGAAGTTTTAAGGACTTTTTGGACCAAAATTTGAGAATCTTCTTGCTGAATCTGTACAGGATGTAGGTATTTACAGTAGATTCTGTAGGTCTTCAACAGTTTTGGTAATCTGTTGTTGGAACCTACCTCCTTAAACATAATGAGTTAAAATATCAGTGTGAGCTACTAAATCCTGCAGAATTTGGACCAGGTTGTTTTGTTCTAAGGACTTGGAAATCCAGGTACAAATACACTTAATTTATTAAATTTGTTGCATAAACAGTAGGAAATTGACACAACATACTCTCTAGGAACCTTTCTCATGGATTATAAAAAAGAAAATGGGAAAAATTAATTTGTTTTAGCATTAGCAGTAATAGTAAATAAAAATTGTACAGGTGAGAGCTGTTCTGTCTTTCAATTGCTGTACATTCCTTCTGTTTAATATACAGAATGTTTGACATCAAAAATGTGATATTTATTCAAGCTTTCTAAGAAAACTTTCTAAAACCATGTGGAAGCAACAAATTCCAAGAATTCAGCAAGCCTAGTACTTACCTTAAAAACCTCTTTCACAGATGAGATGGTATTTCAAGTAGGGCTTTTAATTTGGCAGCGTATCAATGACAGTAAGAGATCTACTTCAGTGGTGCAGGCTGCCTTAGAATAGGTCTTGCACTATTGTCAGTACAAAAGATGTTATTTCTCAACTATCTCAAAATGTGTGTAGAGACATTATCTGTAATTTTGAAAGTCTTCTGTGAAGTATTTCAGGATAGATTTAAAGTAGCAAGATATGGCTTAGTGTGATCTCACTCTTGTTTTGATGGTTAGAAGAGTTACGGTTGATTTCAATGGAAGTGGGGTCATATTTAGCCCTACTGTATCACAGGATGGGCAAGTTTGAGTTATGCTCTTCTCAAGACTCTTACTCCTGTTGTGGCAGAGCAGAGGCAGCAGTGCTTTTGTGGTTTAGGAGATCCTTAGTGGTGACACCAGGCAATAGACTGCTGTTGATTTCTGAGCTACTTCTGCAAAGTTCTTCATTTGACCCAAGGGTCCAAATGAAGAATTGCTTTTCCAATAAGTCAACAAAGAAAGCTTTTTCATCTAAGACAAAAACATATGCAAGAAAGCTAAGCTGATGAGTGTTGAGAGATGGGTTTTAAAAAGTGTAACTTCACTTTTGCCAGACTATCCTAGGTTTTTATTTAAAACTAGAGGGTTTCTTTATTTCTATTCTTACTTGAGCTAGATTGTTACTTCAGTGTCAGAGTATTTTGGCCTTGTCACTTAACTGAAAATACAGAATTGTGAGCACATAGTCTTTGCTCCCAGAGCTTGCAGTTTATTTTATTAACAAAAATAAATTGTAGCCAGAAAAAGTTGTATTTTTGTGGTTAGGAGAGGAAAACTTTTTAACTTGTTCATTAATCTTCCTTCTTCCTCATCTTCATACACTCATTATTCATCTTTCTCATTTCTGATTATACATTTTACCAGTATGCTGTGTGTGATGCCACAGGTAGTTGTGGCTATCCAGTCTACATCTCCATTTTTAACTAGTCATGAAGCTTCAGATAAGATCTCATATGATAAATAAGCCATTTATTTATACATAAAATATAAATACTTGCTTCCCACTCTTGCTTTTTGGTACACTAAAAATATTCCAAGTATTTATCCTAGAATCCTATAAGAAGCAGCATTTAGACTTTCATGGCATTTTTACACGTAATGGTATTTTGACTTATGATGACCATGTCCCTAATTGCAACTCAGTACTTATTTTTCCTCCCAGACTTCTCAAGGGTGATATTTAATTTCGTATCATACAGAACTATATGTATCAACAGGGATAACATATAGACTGCTATATAATTATTGAATCATAGAGTTAAAACTTCTAGACTGTATCTATACCCACAAAAAAGTCACTTGGCAGTGAGCCACCAAAAGCAATTTTTTCACTGCTTGCATTTTGATTTTTTTACTTTAGCTGCTGCTCAAAATGAAACACCTTGGACTTGAATTGCACATTATACTTCAATCTGTGAAATATTGTGGGCCACAATATACTGCCCTGTGCAATATGTTTATACATATGAATTATTTGATACCATGGATAATAGAATGAGTTCAATTTTTGTTACTGATTTACTACTTCAGAATGTAAAGCTCACCCTGGTCATGGTCTACTGAAATTTCGTCATTTCCCAGACATGTTTTTCAGAGTATTCTCATGCTTACAATTTCACTGGTGTCGGTAGCCTTTCTCAGAAACTGCTATCCTTTTGGATGATCTACAAGTATCACATGTGAGCTGACACTCAGGCACATGAAGTGCCATCTATGCACCTGTAGCTATGCCTGCATTTGGTATTTCAGACGCCCTTTTCTGCTTCCTCTGAGAGGATCAAGCATGCTTGGATGAGTGGAAAAGCCATGGGTATGATCAGCATTTGTGTACTCTCCTGTTCAGTATGTATGCAGTAACTGATGACATGGTCCCATGAGGTCATTTTCCTTCATGAATTTGCTTCTGGCTCAGTTTTTAGCACATTTTCTCCTAATGACTCTGTGGTTTGCTCTCCAACTGCTGTACCTTGCATGAGAGCTATTTGGCTGAAAGTAGTTGAGAAAAATTCTGTGCAGAAACAATTCTCAGAAATGGTAGAAGTAAGTTCATCTTCTTGCCAAGTGAATTGGTACATCATCTATTCTTCGAGTCTGTAATTTTTTTCCATTTTTTTCTTCTGAGTTATCTGTTCATTTTTGCACTGGGTATATAGTTGAGATGGAGTATTTTGTATGTAAGGCTAAATGATCACAGCATTTTCTTTAGGTATGGGCCATGTTTGTTGTCCTTCAGCCAATTAACACAGTATGGTCTATATAGACAAAGAAATATCAACTGAATTTACTCATTTCAGCATTTTCTACATGGACAGGACCAGTTATTTTAACTTGTACAGTCTTGAGACGAGGTAGTTGTATTTGATAAAAATCTGTGTGCTTTCGATTGTCTGTCATTTTTACATGCTTTATATCACAAGGTCAAGAATGAATTGTGTGATGCTCAGATTTTCTGAACCTGGTGACACAGGATTGTTAAAACATTGGCTCTTGGAGCAATATTCCAAATTATATTTCCTTTGGCTTCTATTTTCCTGGAGGATGGGAGGTTTAATTTTGCTTGCACAGGTACTTTCAGCTTAGTATTGATGAATTGAGAATGCTTCAATAATTAGTACTGTAGATTTGGATTTCTTTTATCTATTTTAAATGACTGGCCTGCCTGTACGTGCTTGGAGCTGAAGGTCAATGTATGCTGATCTGAATAATGGACTACTTCATTGTACAGCTTCCATATCTCTTTTGCAATCCCTTTGACTCTTTGAGTATGATTCTGCTTTGCAAAGGACAACTGATTATAATATAAGCAAACAAAAAAATCACATTAACCGTGGGGCAAGAATTACTGTGATATACGTTGTTTTTAACGAAGGAGAAAAAAGATGTCAAAAGATCCAAATATGTGTAGCTCTGTTAATTTTTATGCTCAGAAATGTATTGTTAAAGCATTAAAACTTTGTATTAAAAGGTCTGTAATCTTATCTAAAAATAATGATAGTTTAAATGTTAATTGGACAAGCTAAAATGTCTTGCTAGGTCATTTACAAGAATCTAATAATTTCCTTTACAGTGATGCTTTTGTAGCCTCAGATTGAATGTAATTATAAAAATAAAGAATCAATGCAAAAAAAGAAAAAACAATAGGTAACTCTTACTGTATTTATTGTAACTAGTTTTAAGATGTGGTCTTAAAAATTAATCCACTTATTAAATACTATGAAAGCAATATGACCAAATAATAGTGCCCGTAATTTCTTTAAAATTATGGCTACATACGGAGCCTGGCAATCCTGCCTTTGAGGTTGTTAGCAATAGGAACTGTTCTGCTTGCAACTTGTTTGTTTTACACCCATATGGCAAAATTATGCCTCCCAGAGGTAACTTTTGGTATTGGAGAAAGTTGTTGTGGAAGACAGGGGTAACCTAAAAGCCTCTTGTATTGATGAAGCCTCAAGAGAATATAAAAATCCTATGGAAGATGCAGATGATAAGAGAATTTTTGTTCACTGGTATTTCAGACTGACTTTGCACAGACACAAATTACTGCACTTCCCAGCATCTTCTGAATCAATTTTACTGTCTTTGTGGCAGCAGAAGAAAAGGATCAGTGCTCTGAAGTAATGGAACCAGTCACACATTTAGTAATAATTTACAGAATATATCAAAGTTTTACTTCATTTGTTGTGACAAAATTGTTGGTTTCATATTACTTTTAGAAATATTGGTGAACTCTAATCTGGAAGAAACATTGTGGTTGTCTGTAAACAATCTTTTCAATTTCTGTTATGTTTTAAAAATTAAATAGGAATTAAATATGACTGGTTTGTTCCAACAATGCTGTTTTATTGGGACAAAATTTATAACTTGTATTATAATTCTAAACCACTCGTTTAGGTTTCTGTCTGTGTGTATAGTAGCACTGTAGCCTCCCATAGAGATAAATGAAAAAAAATTTTAAAGAAGAAAAAGTAAAAATTATATAAATTTCATTATCGAACATTTATAAGATGATTTCCATGACAACCATATAATAAGATTCATGTTTACTTTAATTCTGAGTTCTCAATGTCTTTTTAATGACTCCCATGTAATTAAAACAGAATGCATAATTTGAGGTAACGTAATATGAATCAGTTTTGTTTGTGTGATGTTCAATACTGTTAATACATGTACAATGAACTGTTTAAGAGCCTTACATGGATATGTCCATTTGTTGCAGAACTGTGAGAAACTGGAAAATAATTTTGATGACATCAAGCACACGACTCTTAGTGAGCGAGGAGCACTTCGAGAAGCAATGAGGTAAGTCTGGGTCACCATAGCAACAGTCACAGATGTGGTAAAGAAAGAGTCATTCTTCATTATTGGGGGAACAAATGAGTTCATTGCCACCATTCAGCTCTATTCTCTAAGGTATTAATTTGTCAGTGGAGAGGCTTCCCTTGAGGCTGTACTTTGGTTTTGAAGCTGCATAAATGTTAAGCCTGACTGCACAGTAAAAAATGTAAATGTTTAATTTGTTATTTAAAATGCTTAAGGGGTGCCTTGCTTTATATTTATACTAAACTGTGAGTGAATGAAAATATTGTTCATCTAAATTCTGTAAGTGTTAAAGCAATTGTACAATGGTGTTTGAACAAACCTGTATTTGCTTTAAATTGAATTTGATTTTTATTTATGTAGCTCCTGTGTACTCTGATTTTATCACCAGATTTATGTGATTTTGGTTTTGATAATGGAATGTAAAAATCTGTCTAGTCCTTTATATGTTGTAGAGATGTATATTTTGCTTAATATCCTCATATTGTTGCACTTAATACTTACTAGAGGAGGTTGAAATTAGTCAGAAGATGAACTATCTGCCATCCTTACTTGCACTGCAGTGTATCTGGTACAGGACTCTAAAGAAACTTGCCAGCTATAGTGTCTGTAAAAGGGAGTGATTACTGTGCTGAAAGGTGGTGAAATTGAAGACAGATTTTCTAAAGTAACTCACCGAATAATCAGGAAGATGTTATTTATAGTACTATCTGTGAATCAGAAAATTATAGTAAGCTGCACTTTTAAAGGTTTTGAAATTGAATAGTAAAATGTAATGATGCAAACATAGTGCTTCATCTCACTTGCCTGATACGAGAATAACTTCTTACACTTGAACCCCTGCAGTAAAAAGTAAAAACAACAACCACCCCCCCCAAGAATCTGTTTGGAAAAATAAATACACCTATTTGCTTTGACTGTGTTCGTAATCCCTTTAAATTTATGGATGTGTGGGAATGGCTTGATTTGCACGACTCTGACTTTATGGCTTTATGCTCGTGATGCTCTTGTCTCATATACACTGACTGTTTGAAAAGGTATTCTTACCTACAAGTATGCTGAATATTTCAACTACCAGTGCTGCAAATAACTGTAAAAATAATGGCATTCACCTTTCTAATTGTGATTTTTGCATTATGCTTGTTTTGCTTCATACATTTAGGGTTTTCTCCCAGTGTGGTCAGTCATCTGTGTACCTAAATCTTGCATGTAGTAAATGGAAAGTGATTTAAAGTAAAGATTTGGGGAATTTTTGGCATATGAAGCTACCTTCAGTATTTCCAACAAGTTGAATTTCAAGTTGCTGCTGTCCTGTAACAGTGTTCGGGTTTGCGACGTTTTGTGATACATGACTCGGCAGGGATAATATTTTAAAAACTTGGGAGCTGGCAGCTTTTTGGTGATCAACACTGAATAGCAAGGGGAGCTTTGGCATTTCAAAGGTCATGTTTCTGTTACAAAGACTGTTTAGAAGATTCTCGTGATTCTTTGCTGTGCGAAAGCACTTTATTGTCTCATAAATTTGTATCCTGGCTATTTCTGCTAGCCATTCTGAGAAATAGTTATTGATTGTGAAGTGTGACAGATATTGTGCAGTGCTGGAATTCTCTTAATTGCAGTCAGTATTAAATGGTTGGCTGTTTCCTTAGTTGCTTTTTTGTTTTAAGATAAAGAAAATACCTGACTTACTAAATTTATACTGTAGTGTGTTTTTATAACATACTCAAGTGGCACATGAAAGGTGCAAAATGTTAATTTAGAGAGGTATATGCATGTAGGTGTACATACTTTTCTAAATGTGTGTAAAAGACACTTGTTAGGTTGTACAGTTCTTTCAACTGCTAAATTGTCACCTCATTTACTGGGCAGCTGCATTTCTCTCTTTGGATCCCAAGATGATCTGTACATATGTAATTCAAATGGTGCATTGTTATAGATTAGAGTTCACTTTTCCTTTCCACGACAAGAGTGGGCATTGGATCAGGCGTGGGAGGGCATAGATTTGCTGACCTCAGTATTATGAGGTACCTGCCTCCTTTTGGTAAGGGAAGCTTGTGGAGAGGGTTGCACATTGCACAAAAGCACTAAAATCATGTGGGCATGAAAGCAACAACAACAAATCCTAGTTGGATAGCTTAGTGGATATATGTGGATCTCAGATGAGCCTTAAGTTGAGTGGGCAGTCTGCCCAAACCCTCTTTGATTTCCCAGAGTGGTACTATGGGTCTGCCAGATGAGAAATACAATGAACCTTTTTCCCCAGTGCTCCTGTTTGGAACGAGACCTCCCATTTTAACTTCATCTTTGAGAAAAATGGTCAATTTAATACGGGTTTCAGTACACTTCTAGTCTGTGAGTATCACTGTACTCTGCATAAACAAATACTAATATCCAAGAAGGGTCTTGTTCTGTTTCCAGCTCTTCAGTATTCAAATTAAGGATTACATGAAAATTCTTTCTTGTTTACGTATATAGATGTATGCAAAATAAACTTTCTGAAGGGTTTTGAAATTATCACAAAGCCTATGAACTTTCTCTACTTTTACTTTACATTTATTTTAGGTTTTGAATGAGATAATGAGCTGATAGTAGTTTGCCATTATTCAGTATATAGAGAGTGGTATTGTAAGAATTTGATTTACTTGTGATTGCACATAAAATCATAAAGCATTCAATTCAGTTAATGTTTTGCTTATTTTGTTAATGTACTCCAAATGTTTTATTTATTACTATACTTTAATGCAGCTGCAAAGCTGAAGTAAACAATAAAAATCCATTATTTTTTTGAATTGGAGTTTATAAATGGACAGACTGTTGCTTTACTTACCTTGAATGTGTATATGATAACTTAATTGAGTATTTTATGTAGTAACGGGGCAGAAAAATATAGCTATATACATATAATGTCAGGTTGCCTAAGTAAGAGCACTGATCTTTTGTTAAACAAAGCTCAATTTGTTTCTAATATGTAATCACTGAGAAAAATCTGGATTAAAATCATCAATAAAGCTTCATCTAGAATTTTAAAGGAGCTTTTAGACTGGTTTGTCTGCCATGAGGAGATAAGTATTTGAGGAGGAGGAAGTGGTGTAGCTGAGTGCTGACACTGGTAGTCTTTTCATGGGTGGTGAAACCAGAATGTGGAGTGCTACAGTAAGCACTCCTCTGGGAAAGTAGGGTGCAGTAGTCTTGAGGAGTCTTAAAATTAAGCAAACACAATAATGAAGCCCCTGCCCCCTCAAATTATAAAGTAACTTTTAGGAGAAGTGTGGCAGAAATCCAAAGTCTCTTTTTTTTTTTAATGTTGTTTCTGTAGGCCTGTTCATCCAGCCTGTCCAGGTCCCTCTGTACAACAGCCCGACCCTTTGGAGTGTCACCACTCAGCAGGTGGTAGATTGCTTTTGAACACTGCATATATGTTACTATGTGTTTTAGACCTGTGTCTAATGTACATTTCATGAGCCTGGTGTCAGACAAACTAAGCCATAGTGTTTCAAATGAAACTTTCTGAATCTAGTGTTGCAATTGGTTACTTACCGAGTTGGTAAGCCACCATGGTGGGTTAAGGCGGTGAGCAATCAGCGAGGCTGGTGAGGTGTTAATACGTAAATTGGTCCTGCTCGTAGGTGGATATGGATATGGTCTGTCTTGTGAACACTGACTGAGTACGTGTGAAAGCTTTGCAAGTGAAAATTAAAGCTGAGTATTTTTGTATAGTCTTCTTGTTATTAAAGGAAAATTTAAACATATTTATTCGTACTTTGAAATGGGAAAGGAAAGAGAAAGTTTGCTTATCTGTTTGAATCAGTATAAAAGATACCAAAGTTCATTTAGAATTTTCTTTTGCATTCATATATTTGCATATGGTTTCAGATAATATGAACAAGGGAATGAAGCTTCAACTGTGATTTCCAGTTTGCTAGAAACTGTTTCTGTTAATGATGATATTCACTGTTGTCTTGACAACTGTGCAAGCTGGGGTTAGTAATAATCAGGCTTCTTTTAATATGGTCTAGACTCTCAGATGTATTTGACAAATAGTTTCTATGACTGGGCAAAACCCAAGAAAATTGCAGTGTAAGAAGTTCCAAGGTTTCACAAGTATTCATTAGTTTGCAGAGTAAAAGCTGGGATTTTAAACACGTAAACAAAACAAGTCTGCAGTACAAACTAAAAAATACATAGTAACCGACTTGTTAGGGCTCTGTTCTGAGCTGTGGCAACTATGGGTTCATATTCTGGTTCTGAGTCAGGCAACTTGGTTTTCCCATTTTAAAATGTGTCATAGAGCTCTAAAGTTAGAGAAACATAGACATGAAGTATAAGGAAATAAGGACAATGAAAATGTTATGTTAAAAGTATTTTTGCTTTCCTGTATTGTTCTGGGAGATGGGACCAGTCTCAGGTAAACTGAAAGGGAAGGTGAATTAAGAGAAGTAAAGGCTTCTGGGTTCCTGATCCAGGTCTCAGAGATTGTCTGTTCAAAGAAATCTTTCGTGTTCTGGGAAGGTGGAAGTCTTTGAAGCAAATTCCAGTATTCCAAAGTTCTGTACTTTAGTAAAGCCTTCAAGACTGTCTCTGACAGCATCCTCCTGGAGAAGCTGGTAGCCCATGGCTTGGACAGGTGTACCCTTTGCTGGGTTAAGAACTGGCTGGACAGCTGAGCCCAGAGAGTGCTGGAGAATGCTGCTGCATCCAGCAGGCGGCCGGTCACCAGTGGTGTCCCCCAGGGATCAGTACTGGGCCCAGTCCTGTTTGTTATCTTCATAGATGATCTGGTCAAGGGGATAAAGTGCACCCACAGTAAGATTGCAAGAGACCCCAAGTTGGATGGGAGCGTTGATCTGCTGGAGGGACAGGAAGGCTCTGCAGAGGAATGTGGCCAGGCTGGATTGATGAGCTGAGGCCAGTGGTGCAAGGTTTGATAAGGTGAAGTGCCGGATCCTGCGCTTGGGTCACAACAACCCCTGCAGTGCTGCTGGACTGGGGAAGAGTGTCTGGAAAGCTGCCCAGTGGGAAAGAGCCTGGAGGTGCTGGTCAACAGCTGCTGAACATGAGCCAGTGTCTGCCCAGGTGGCCAAGAAAGCCAATGGCATCCTGGCCTGTATCAGGAATAGTGTGGCCAGCAGGACCAGGGCAGGAATTGTTCCCCTGTACTGGGCACTGGTGAGGCCACACCTCGAGTGCTGTGTCCAGTTCTGGGCCCATCACCTCAAGGAAGACACTGAGGGGCTGGAGCGAGTCTGGAGAAGGGCAGCAGAGCTGGGGAAGGGTCTGGAGAGTGAGTCCTGTGAGGAGCAGCTGAGGGAGCTGGGGCTTAGTCTGGAGAAGAGGAGGCTCAGGGGAGAATTTACCATTCTCTACAAGTGCCTGAAAGGAGGGCATAGCAAGATGGGGGTTGGCCTCTTCTCCCAGGCAAACAGGGACAGGACAAGAGGGCATGGCCTCAAGCTGTGCCAGGGAAGGTTCAGGTTGGTCAAAAAGAATAATTTTTTCCACTGAAAGTGTGGTCAAGCATTGGAACAGGTTGCTCAGGAAGGTGGTAGAATTGCAATCCCTGGAAGTGTTTAAGGAACAACTGGATGTAGCACTTAGTGCTGTGGTTTAGTTGACAAGGTGGTGTTTGGTCAAAGGTTGGACTTGATGATCTCAGAGATGTTTTCCAAACTTAATGATTTTATGAAAGTAGCCACTAGCCTTGTGTTAGTGTGTTTATTTGGGACTGAGGGAGTAAGTCTGAGTTTCTCTTCTACCTTCCTCTATATTTACATTTATCTCCAGTGCGATCACTTGGATGCTGCTTGGGGCATGCTTTTTGCGGAAAAGCAAGTGATTGCTTCTTATGTATTTAACAAAAATGTTGTACTGTGTCCAAACTGCAACAACACTTTGCTTCTTGGGTGACCAGCTTGTGTTCCTCTGATGCATCTATCTCAGCACCAAGAAACAAACACACCCTGCCACAGAGGACATATTAATTAAGTAAACCACTGATTGGCTTATTGATTTAGACCCTTATTTAGACTGCATTAGGCTTAGAGATATTCCTTAAAAAAATTAACTGCAGAGGTGTTCTCAGACTGAAAACAAAAAATCCCACAAAACTGTGGAGTTTAAGGAATGTTAGACTTGCTCCCCTTGGAATTTATTTATATTTTCTATATACGCATCTTCACAATTTTATAAATTTACCATATTATTAGTAACATATGGAGATGAGGAGGTGCTGCAAAATGCTGGTGTTTCTAGTCACGTTTGGTGTTGCATAGAAATGCACGCCGAATGTTAAAGCACTTGAGAACTTTTAGTAGTACTTCCATTGTAAAGTCCCATATGGCTAATATGAATTTATTTTGATTGCCATTTTGAAATCAGAACTTCACTATCATTCTTAGTTTACATTACAGATCAAACAGATTGCCAACATCACTTGCATTGACCAAGCGTTAGCCATATGCCTTCGCACTGCAAGGCTGCCCTGGATAGGGATAGCTATGACTAAACAAGCTGCTTATGTGGTAGAAGCTGTTTAGTGGCATTAACAAGGCACTGTTAAGCTGTGTTCATGCAATTTTACCATGCTGTTTGTTGGCTAACTAACTTCTGAGTCACCCACTAGCCACCCTCTGAGAGCCTAACAGTGCCTGGGATGAATTGCTCAGATCTGGCCACGATGCAGTAATTTCTGTCTGTAGACAGAAGCTGTGACACCAAGCATGTATAGGAATGCATGACATTAATGTAATTATTTTTGTGATAATTATTAGAACTTTTATTGTCTTTGTCATTTCTATGGAGAATTATAGAACTTCATATTTCATTTTTCAATTGAAAAGAAAAAGAAGGTTCTGGTATGTGTCAAGTCCATAGTTTCAAGTGTCAGGTATAACTCACACTGAAAATTTTTTGAAACCAGTGATAATGCTTAGCTTGTGCACTACAGAGTGTAACTGCATTGCCTTATATATATTTTTCAAGTATCATCAAGAAAATTATTAAGTGCCTTTTTTTGGGCTTGCTTGTGAGATGGACTGTTCTGTTGAATATCAGCTTCATAATACCTTCCCCAGAAATTTTAAAACTGAAATAAATTTCCAAGTTTGTCTGCTGATTGCTGTACATGCATTGTTCAAAATACTGTATATAATTTCTTATGTCTAATTTATGAGTTTTAGTTTTCATTCTGGTCCAGTGATCTGCTTGTTTATTTAGATGTTACAGGGGAGGCGATCAAGATCATTGTTTTCCTTTGTTTCTTTAGTCACCTAGCCAAGATAAACTGACAAATACAGCTTTTACTGACCTAAAATAGGGCATCAATGATGTTCCTGAATGGCAAACATGAAAGGATCTTGAATGTTTTTTGCTATTCCAATCGGCAGTGTAGATTTGCAGTTACTTTACATCAGAGGATTGAATTATGCCTTCTAGAGTATATAACCCATACATGGATATAGAACAAAAGCATTGTGAGGAAAATAGCAAGCAATATAGTAAAACAGCAAAATAAATAATATTCATAGATTTGGAAACTGCATTATAATTGCTACTTTTGTTGATATACTGAAATGTGCTTTAGGCAACATCTTACATGAACATTTTTGATAAAATCTTGTATTTTTCTCGTATGCTCTTTTGTATATATTACTGTGACTGAAATATGCTTCGGGTCTGGTCTGAGTGTGGCAAACACAACGTTTCTGTATTTGTGTGTAGCATTCCCAAGAAATACTTCAGAGGAGAGAGGAGAAAAAACCCCCCACTTTTTGTCACTTCAGCTGAGGAGAGCCTGGTTTTGGTTTTTGAACCATTTAGTTTTATGATTTAAAGAAAAGAATTGGATAAGAGTCAAAATTTTGCTTTTTAACAAACTGCAGGAGATGATGTCTGATGTTGGTGGTGAAAGAGATTTTGAAAACCACTGTGACAGATGGATTACCACAAAGACTCCAAAGGTGGCGTGCAGGGGGTGCAGCAGCATACCTTTCAGTGACTAAGAGCCACTTGTGTGCAAACAGAGTAGAAAATTGCACTACAGAATTTTGAGTTCATTCCATGGGTTCCCCCTTTGTTACTTTTTAAAATGAAAAGTTTTAAAATATGTCTGAAATTTGTTCTTTGCTACCATTAACATTCAGGAAAAAATACTCTGGATTGCCAGAGAGAGAAGGTATACAATATGGACTACCAGCCTGTACACTTCAAAAAAGGTTTTGGTTCACGAAATATAAATAAAAGAAAAAAGCACAGATATGAGTGAAGCAAATTTGCTGATGGTTTTGCCATGAGCCATGTCTTTTTGTAGATTGATGTTTGATTTTATGTTTCAGGGCTTTGGATGGTTTAGGTAGAAGGTGTATTGTACCATTTTAAACCATAATGAAAGTCTGGGATGTACACAGAAGCTGGGTGTGCAGCTTTGGCAAAGAAGTCAGATGTTTTAGTTGAAGATGTTGAAGCTCATGCTGTTTTATTTAGAAGTCATTAGTTTAATCTGTAGCCAGCCTATTGAGAGTACCACATTCCACATGTATTTAACAAAGCCCATTTCCTACTGTTTTGTCTACAGTCAGAAACCAGTCTATCTTTACAAATGCTGTTTTACATATATCTGTACTTGTTTCTTTTCAGACATTTACTATACTTCTCAAAAGCCTGAAAAAGTGTAATCTTTTCTTCCTTCTTTGTGTTGTCCTTGGACTTTCTGTTGCCATGGGTGTCTTTGAGTACATTCTCTTTGGAGTTCAGGATACAAAGCAAAGCTAAGGATTTGAGGAAAAAATACTATCTTCATTCAAAATTGCATTATTAGGTAGTGTGTCTTTGCACTGTATGTTCATTGTGGCCAGGTAATTATTATCTTTTCTGATTATGGTGGTGTGCTGATTTGGGTGGGATAGAAGTTAGCTTTCTTCACAGTAGCTGCTCTGGGGCTGTGTTTCGGATTTGTGCTGAAAACAGTGTTGATAACACAGGGATATTTCAGTTATTGCAGAGCAGCACTTGCACAGTGTCAAGGCCTTTTCTGTTCCTCACCCTACCCCCTAGCAAGGAGGCTGGGGGTGCACAAGGAGTTGAGAGGGAACACAGCCAGGACAGCTGACCCCAGCTGATCCAAAGGATGGCTATTCCCAGACCATAGGGAGGGGGAAGAAGAACGGTGGGGTGGAAATTCAGAGTTATAGTGTTTTGTCTCTTCCCAAGACACCAGCCTGCCATGGTGTGATGGCCTGACATAGCGTTCCTTGTTCTGCTTTGCTTGCATGTGCAGCTTTTGCTTTACCTACTAAACTGTCATTATCTCAACCCGTGAGGTTTGTCACTTTTACCCTTCTGATTCCTTTCCTTACTCCATCAGGAGGGTGTGAATGAGTGGCTTGGTGAGGCTTAGTTGCTGGCTGGGGTTAAACCATGACATATGTTTAGAACCCCTTGGTTATAATGACTGTTATTAGCTACTGATACTTATTTTTTTGCTGCCTCTCAAGAGTTCTAACTTTATATTATACTGGCTGTTGTGGTTTTTGGATGTAAGAGCAAATACCCTTTTTCCTAAAAATGTTTTGTATGTTGGGGTGAGGGTGTTTCAGAGATTAAATTGTGGGTCCAGCTGTGCCCTAAGATATTTACCTTCCATCAAAATTAATCTGTCCTTCCCCTATAGACTTCTGAATTTAAATTCTGTTTATTTACTTGAGGCTATTTGGGAGACCAAGAAAAGATTATCTAAATTTAATGTTCTAATGGAATCAACCTGTTTATGGAAAGTAAGACTGTAAAGTGTATTGGACTTTTTTCGGTAAGACAGTTGTTAAAATACCCTGGCATCAGTACCATAAATTTAGCTAATTGGATACAAACTTTCCCAGAAACAGTTTTCCATCCTTATTTCTTCAGAACAAAGATACTTTACATAGGAATCTGTTTCATTGGAACTTGCTGTTGAAAATTTGATGGGCAGCCATTTAAGCCCTAGACCACTTTAGGTCTTTCAGGACACCACTCAGAGGCTTTCACTGCTAGTGCCCAAGGCAAGGCTACTAAATATTAGCATCTCCAGGACTGAGGAATGTTAAGATCGATCCCAGGCAACAATTTGTACAAAGCAGCTGCTTACAGAGTGAGACAAACATAAGAGGTGTAATGGAGAACAAAGGAACAAGCTATTCTCAAGTGACGTCTCCTGCCGTCTTGAATGCCCAGCACTGCTTGCCTAGGGCGGGCTTCGTAAGGTGCACACAGTATTGGCAGTGACAAGGTTCTTTGTGGAGCAGGTGTTTGCAGATCAATTTGTATGTATTTAGTGTAGCTAGGTTGTTCAGCATTTAGTTCTGGCTTGGTCCAATACCAAAAATCAAGGTGATTTGTGGGTTTTTTGTGGTTGGTTGGTTGTTTTGTTTTTTTGTGTTTTTTATTTTGTTGTTGTGTGTGTTTGTTTTCCCCAGGAAGAAAAAAAAAAGTCTTTTCTGTAAAATAAACCCTGAACTGTTCTAAATATCACCACAGAATTGCACCCATTCAAATGAGTTTTAATAATTAATCTGTGTATGGAACAGAATGTAATGGAAAGAATTATAATGTGTTTTCCATCAGAATATTTACAAAAGACTTGATTTACAATCTGATACCATTACAATACAATAATCTTTTAAAGCCAGTAAGTTATTTCAAAATAGTATGACTACTTTTTAAACTCCTATTTATTAATAGCATTTCATATTTCTACTGTTACCACATTAAAAATTTGTGATTACTATTACTACATATGATATTTTTTAATTTAATAAAGTTATTATGGCTGCTATCGTTGTAAAGACTACTACTTTTATTACTACTATCAAATAGTAGTGTTTAATGGTACTGATTAATGCTACAAATACTTTTCTTATGCTATTTTGCGTACTGAAAATTTTTTCCACATTTGTGGTCATTAATTAGTATTAACCAAGCATTTGCTTTGTAATTGGTAATGTAGCAAATGAAGAAAAATATTTTTAAATCGGTGTCTGACAGTATTACCAAAAAGACAAGAAAACACTCTTTTAGGAGCATTGTAAAATAGAAAAAAATATATTTATAAAATAATTTTTCTTTTTCTCCTACCTGATATATCTTCCTATTTGAGCAAAAAGTGGCTTTCCTAGTGGCTCTTCCTGCTTATCTGTGTTTTTCTAATGAAGAGAAGATGCACTTGAGCACGTGTAAAACAATTTCTGTTCCCAGGGAGCTACAGTGACTTGCTTGGCTCATGGCTGGCTGTTACATGTTGGGCTGTGCCTCACAGTATCCACCCTTCAGTCTTCCCATTGCAAATTTGCTTGCATGGCAACTGCTGGTATTGTTAACCCTCTTCTGTCCCCAAGGGTATTCCCTTGTGGCTTCTCAGATTAAATATTTAATTGGGGTGGGAATTGTTCTTCTTGTAATTAAAGAGCTATATGGAGCTGTTTAAAAATACTTAAACAGGAATGGTTATATATTTAAAAGAGATTCTGGGCCCATTGAGTGTGTTTTACTGGAGAGAGCTGTGGCAGCATGGCTGAGAACTGCTGGCCACGTGGCTGCAGCAGCCTAAACAGATGATGTTTCTTGAGTGCATCTTTGAGCCTACACTGAGATGCAGCTGCACAATTAGCAGCATCTGGCGTGACTGCTCTCTTTGGGTAGTTAGACAAGCATAAATGGCTCCTGTGTGGAGTCGCACGTTTAGTCACGGCCCGCCTGTAAGGTGCCTCGGTGTCACCTCCCGGACGCCGCTAACAGCTGTGCGGGGGCCGCAGGGCAGTGCGTGCCCGGCGGGGGATGCGCTGCTCCCCCCAGTGCCTCTCGTGGCATGCTGTCCCTAGCGTGGCTGGCACGGGGAGCTGTGACGGGGAAGCTGCAGGGACACTCGTGTCCCGGTCGGTACTCAAGCCTGCAGGACTGGGTTAGAAGCAAGCTGAAATAAGCACTTTTCAGGAAGGGTTTTGTCAGGCTTAATGCCAGCTGCTTTGTTGTAGAGACCCTCTGCTTCTGGGCCACACTGCTCACAGACACAGTCATTTTAGGGTATCTTCTGCTATTAGAGATGTAGCCACATCTAGGCACAAATTCTTCTGTGGGCAGAATCATAGAGAAAGGCTGGTTAACATCTCAGAGGACAGGGGAGAGACCCACTCTTCACCCAATTGCAGATGAAATCCCTGATATTCCTTTTATAGTACAGGCAGGCATGTATTTAAGCAGGGACTATACAGAATGAATTTTTTTCCCCTCTTTCTTAGTTAAAATAGGTCTGTTTCAGTAAGTGTAAAACTAACTCCCGGCTTCTTTGATCAATTTTTAATCCTTTATTCTACTTGGGTACACTGGCTGAATGAAGACTTTACCTCTAATTCGGAAAGGCCTGAGTAATCTTTTTGCTATTGGCATTGCTAAACATTCTTTCTCTTGCTAGTATAACAATGTCATAACATACAAAATTTATTTTGTTTTAAATTTAGAACTGCAAACAGAGCCTTGAAATGCAACTTCCCTTAATATTTTCTCTTCTATCATACTCATTTAATTCTTGATGTAAAACAAGAATTCATTGCTTTTGTGCTGGGAGCACGAAGCCACAAGTTGATAATGGTAACTCAATGTTTGTAATATAAAGTGCTGTTCCTGTAGTGTGGTCCAATTACACAATAGTAAAGCAGGGATGTAACACAGCAATGCTGCTTTCCTATTTGTTTCAGTAAGTTTAGCACAGCGGGAAACGTGGCATTCTTCCAAGGTAATGCGTCAAGCTTACAGTTGGATGAAAGAGCAGTGGAAATTATTCCAAGACTTCGCATGCCAGCTAATAACTCTCGCTGACTGTGTGCGACAATTGTCTTGTGAAATGTACTTGATGTCGTTTCATTGCAAAGATTTTATATTTTAATTTTGAGATATTATGGTATTCTAGAGATATTTGAAAAAGTTTCTCTGTAGGTGCTACATTTACAGCATTGTAGTTTTAGTAATCAATTGCAATTTCTATCTGGTTAGAGATCATGTACGCTTTTTCAAAAATCCTGCTGTATCTTGTGAAATCAGAAAGAAGTACTCCATTAATTAGATCAAATTATGTACATTGTTCCTCCAAAAATGTCCTATTTTTTGAGGAAGAATATATCTAAAACAAAAACTTAACTGAAAATATATGTATGGTATCAACAGAATGTCTCCTTTCTTTTTGGAGCGTGGAATGTAATAATCTATCAGCCATTTGGCAGCTGGGAGAAACCAAGGCATCTTTTTTGGTAGTCATTTTGCTGTAGAGACCTGGGGCTTGGATAGGAATCAGAAATTTTGCAGTTGGTCTCATTCTTGACTAGTTTTCACATTGCTTTAAAGCCATTCCCCCAGTCAGTAGGCATCAGTGTGGTACTGTTGCAGTCAACCCGCTGCAACTGTCTTGAAGGTATGTTGATATTCGTTACAACTGATTTTTTTCCCCCCCACTGCTCATTTTTCAATCAGTATTCTTAGAAGAGTATCTGGCACCTCTTGCTCACAGCCATTTTCTCTGTGGTAGTAGGTTTGGGCTTACAATAAAGACAGTAATTACTACTAGTGTTTAAAGCTTTCCAAAGGTCTTTAGTTACATACATACACACACCTTTCTTGGAGCATTTCTGAATGCCTTTGGCAGCATTGATCCAGCAAATGAAAGGTTGGTTGTCATTGGTAGTATTTGTTGTTCCAGAGGGTGCGTTTGTTTCAGCTGGTTGGAGTCGTTTCAACACTGACATCTGAAGAGTGTGTAAGAGAAAATAAAGAACAGAGGAGATACCCAGGGGTTAATAAGCCAGCCATCAGCCTTGGCCCATGCTCCTGCAGGCAGAAGTAGTGTCAGGTTTGGGAAAAAAAGACTACTGAGCTAGTTGAGCATCAAGACTCTGCACAGGTCCAGCAAAGCTAACTGCAGACAGTTATTTATGGGATTGAAAATGGGGATCAATCACTACTGCTATCCCATAGTAACTCCTACTAGCATCAGGAGTACCAGCAAATTCTCCATGCAGTTAATATGGTGAGTTTGCTGACTACAAATGTGTGTTGTGTAAGGGTCCTTGTGCATGAGAATTGCCTCACGCAGTGGGGAGTGAAAGACGAGTGTGTTGAGTGGATGAGGGTTCATGCTAATTTGGCAATGGATATAGGATGAATTCCCGGGTCAATAGTGATAATGATCAGAGTGCCTTTCTGATGAATAATTAAGTATGGGGTGGTCAAAATTTTCCTCTTAGTAGTGACATAATTTGGCACAGTATGTGCCAATATTTAATGAAGAATACACATTTGGGATTGTCCAAGCTGGTTTTAGGCTCTTACAGCTGCTTTCAGAGCTTTGAAAGCTCTAGTTTGGATTGTAAAAAAAAAAACAAAAACAACCAAACCAAAAACCCTCCCACATTTGAACATCACCTGTCAGGGGTTTTGGGGACAGCAGTCACAAAAAGAGGATCATTCAGAGATAGAGATCAAAACCACAGAGTGACAAAACATGCTTGTCCCTGGATATCCTGGATCAGAGTATCTGCTCAACACCTTGGTTTGCTTTGATGACTAGTGCTGACACTGAGATGGTGCGGCTTTTTCAGTAACAAAACTCCAGCTGAACCACTGAGTCAGTATATGTGACATTCTGTTTCCTTGCACACAAACATACAGTGAGAGAACAAGTCATTACAGTATGCATTTCTAATGCTAGAAGCAGACCTGTATTAGAAGTAAAAAAACCACTCAAGTTCTGTGAAAATAAATAGCATCTTTCTTTAATCCAAAGCCTCATACCTACTGCTGTACAAAGCAGAATGACTAGAAAGTTTAAACTTGGTGTTTTGTTTATTGTTATGAATTAGTCATAAATTCCCTCATTAAATTTCATAATTTAATGTTTTCCAGACCTTCAATTATTGTGGCACTGAATTTTCACCAGTAAATTTGTAATTATTTCCATGCATTGTGTGGCGGTGTTGTCTATTATATGTAGTGTGGAACTCCTTTTTTACAGTAGTATTGCAAAATAATTTTGAGTGTTCAGAGGTGAAAGGACTGTACCACTCAGATGAAGTGAGGGTTATTCCTGAACGCATAACCTACACTGTTGTTGCTGTCTTAAATATGTTGTAGTGCTGTATTTGCTTTTATATTTAAAATTACTGTTTGATGGTTAATGTAGGAAATTGCTACAGGAAGGGAAAGGAAACTTTCAGCTTTTTTATACTGCAACTTGGCTGCAGTTGGAACAATGGATCAGTGGCACTAAATATAATCTGGTAGTTTGCTCATTTTATTTTACCTTTCTTCCAGTGGATGGATAATGGTCGGTTAATACCTCTAACTCTTTTATTTATTTTTTCATATTGAAAAAAAAAGTAAAAAAAAAAGGTAGTGGGGAGGATTTTTTCTCATCATCGTCTCTGATTGCCAAGTTATTTGTATGTAGAGGAAAGATTCTTTTGGTATAATCAATCTGCTGCTACCCATTTTACTGCCAAGCATTCCTTCTCTATGGTAGCATAATGTTACCTAGGGAACAGCTTAAAGCTGACACATACAGTGGTGCCACAAATTAATTTCACAGTTATCAGGATATAGGGTGATAACAACAACATGAGCTACTGTGAAATTACCATTGTTCCTATTGAGTTACAGTGTAATTATTACTTTTGTGGCAACTATGCAAATAACTCATGTCACCACTGTAGGATGGGATGTGCTTTCCTTTCTCTGATTCAGTACTTTGTGCTTCAGAGACATCTTTATGTGCTATAAACTAGAGCTCTGCTTTGAATTAAAAGCTAAATATGGTTATATCTTCACAAAAAAAAGGTGAAAAAGAGGGAAGCAATACTTAAGAGACTAAAAACCAAAATCCCTTGCAGTCTGTCCATTATCACCTGGAATCAGGTCTGCAAATATGTGATAATTTAGTAAAATAATAATCAAACTGTTTTTCTTCCATCACTTCCAACATGAAAGTGCGAACCTTCCTTCAAAAAGGGAGCTTTGAATTAGTTACTTCTATTATGGGACATTTTCAGGTTTCTTTGCTGCCATTTTGGTTTGGTAAAAGGGACAGGTGAAGAGATATTTGATTACAGTTGTTCTTATTGACAGGTAGGAAAAAAAATTCTGGAGCAAGGTTAAGATACTGTTTCCAGTATATAAGATGGAATGTATCCTTGGCCTTGAAAATTGGATCCTGGTTATAACAAAACATCTGCTGAGGCTTAATGGTGGGGGAAGACCAGGTTGGATTGTTTGGTGAGGTTGGCACAGGTGCTCCTTGTAATGCTTGCTTAGAACCAAGAAGAAGCAAGTATGCTTTGGGGGCTGCAGGGCAGCTTACATGTTTTCAGAAAGGTGAGATCTGTGAGGTGGTTTTGGTTTTATTTTTCTGTTCATAGGCTGGGATTTTTGAAAGTTTCTACAGGGAGCTTGGATGTGCAACTTGCAGTTATATATGGATAGATCACCATAGGAGCCTTAAAAAATTTTTATTCTAGGTGTCTAATGACCAGCTTTTCAAAATTGCTGAGAATTCAAGAGGTTTTAATGTTTAAATGCTAAAGATGGAATATTTTTTGAGATGTGCCTTTTACAAAAACATCACAGCTACTATTGCATGGAAAGAAGGAGCAAATGAAACTTGAGTCCATAACCAAGTGAAAATCTGTATGTGTAAGATAGCTCACTATTAAAAAAATTGAGAGCAAGATAAATTTCCCTGAAGGACAAAATTCTGACAATGGGCGAGTTTTCTTTCTATTTTAGAGTTTAGTGAAACTTCATTGACAAATAATCCTAATGGAATTATATCCTCTGATTTTTTTCCCAATTTAAATTCTTAATTTATATTCTATAGTATATAAAAAGATGAAATTGAAGAAAGCATTTTCTCATTTTAGTTATGACTTTTCAGATATTCTTTTGCAAAAGAATGTTTTTAAATTAAATTCAATTGTTTTAAATTGCAAGTAGCTTCCAAAAAGAATCTGTTTCCTCAGTTCTTGTTTCATTGCATGAGCAGAAATACAGAACAGCCTAATGAGCCCGTTTCTGTGAAGGAATAAATACGAACAACATTCTGAAGGAGCTGTCTGTGTCTGTGAGCGTTTCTAAAATGTCTGTCTGTACTGTATCACCAAGATTTGCGCTGTAATAGTTGGGGTATTTTTCAGTAGTTTGATAGTTTTAAGTCTGTCTCTAGAAAAGCAATGTTCTGTTTCTTCCTTGTTTTGAATTTTTTTCATTGGGTCAACAAAATCTGCTCAGGTTTTGCACTGATGGAATATAGCAGTACCATAAAACCTCTGCAACTGATGATCTAGGGGGAAGTAATCACAAGATAAATAAACCTTATGTTATGGCTCATTTATTATCCATGTGATGAATAATGGTGGAAAAGTGTGTGGTAATTAATAGACTGGCTTCGTGGAAAGACTCCTGTTTATCATATGGTTGTTGCTCTTTTTAGTGTTTTGCTGACAAGTATATTTATTGCAGTATGAGAAGGTCACTAATTAATATGGATATTAGTAAGGCTTTGTGAGAATACTCTGAAAAATCTGATTGTTTAGAACTTTTCTTTCTGTCCCCATTCAGTTTTTTCAGTTCTATGTGTTGAAGAGCTTAGTCAGTATTTGATGCCACATTATTGCCCAGGTGCAGTAATCTTTAATCCATATCAGTTACATTTGAAAGAAACAGCTCTGGAAAATGTGGTGCAATCCTTGCATGCTTTGTTAGGAGTCAGCCTTGTTGGAAGCAAGTCATAAAGGTTTAGAGCCACCAGAGGTGCTCATTGTCCTGGTTTTGGAAGGACTGTGGAATCAGGGTGGGTAGTTCTGGGACTGTGGGGAACTTCTACCGATGCCAGTAGTTACCCTGAAGCAGAAGTTCATCATAAAAATCAAATGTTGCATTTCGTATTCGTGATGACCCAGACACTGACTAGGATAAGTGTTGTGTGTTGGCAGATTTTTAATAAAAGTAGGCAAAATAGTTGTTGAGGTTTTTTTCTTTGTTGTGGTGTTTTGTTTTTTTTTTTAAGGAATGTAGTTTTGAATGTATATGATGGAATCTTCTTAAAATGTAACCACAGCCTACCACCAAAACTGCTTGCATAAAAATTGCTGGCAAGCCATAGAGTAAAAATCAAGAATAATTTTCTCACAGAATATGTAGCATCAATTATTTTATTGCTTTTGGTGTCATTTATTTATGGTTTCTTAGCTTTACTAGACAAATAATGATAATTCTGTGCTGCATGTCGAGATATCTGTTGTTTTAAAACAGCAAGGAAGTTTAGATCTCTTCCCATCTTTTCAAGTAAGGGGATGATCTCAGCTGGTTATTTTGATGGATTTCTTCCCCCTCACCTATGATGACCAGTTTCAGCTATCCTGACAGGGAGAAAAGAGTGGGCCTTTTTTGGTGTTAGGCAGCTAGTTTTGTCCTCTTTCGTTCCCTTTTAAAAATTTTTTTGTCTCCAGGATACTTTTTAGTAGTTCCCTATGTGTCCTACTAGCACTTCACTAGGGAAAAGGGACCGAGCCAAGTCCTGTACTGTGATCTTTCTTCATTTGCTTATGGAATAGCTGTAGGAAAGGTTGTAGCTTTCCAGACTGATCTTATATTTTCTTCTTCAGTCTCTGTGTGACTGATGAGTGGTCAAAGTTCTCAGCAGAAGCGGCCTGAAAACTGAGGTCCAGCCCTGATTGCCAGGGAAGCTGATTAGGATGTGGTAGTTTACACAGGGTTGAACCCTACATAATAACTGAATCACTCTCCTGCTGCATGGTCAGTTTAAACCTCCAGAGTGAGGTCTATAAGCAGAGTCCCGGGAAGGTCCTTTGACAGGTTCTCATGACCCCTGTCACATACAGGCAGCCTAATCTGAACTGGAGATATAACATGAGCTGTATTATGCACTGTAAGTACAGACAAATGGATATGGTATTGGAATGGTGGTGTGTAAAGGTGTCTAAAATCCTTTTTCAGGAGTGTCACTGGAAAGGGCATCAGAGGACAAGATACCTGTTGTTTTTATGTTCTCATAACTGACATCACTTTTTGCTTCATGCTGTGACTTTATCCCAGAAAAAGAATGAACCATGTGAGAATGGGAGAAGTCCTTAGTTATGTTTCTTTTGATGGAAGGTGAACTTTTAATGTGAAATTTGCATGCCCGTTCCTGTTTCTCACAGGTGCTGGCGTTGAGAGACATAGCTATGTCCTTACTTGAAAAAGCTTTCCTTGGAAGTTCCACCTTCTGGAAAAGACTTAAAATGGCGTGACTGAAATTTACCAGATTGAAAACTGTGGTCTTCTTGTTTCAAAATAAAAAACTTACTATTTCTTTATGCAGGGCCACTGAAAATTAACAGTTATCATCTGTGCTCTGAAGAATATAAATAGTTCCTCCAGGGAAAAATACATAAATCAGTGCCAAATCTCACTAAATTAAAAAAACAAATAACCTATTTCATTTTGGCAGGGTTGATAATATTCTGATCCTTGGCTTCAGGGCCGACATATTTTTCTAGGTCTAGATAGAAAGATGTTCGTGTCATTTCTGCCTCTACAGTAAATAAAAAGCTGGATCAGCTCTCCTATGTTGTCTGTAATGAGTTCCAACTGGAGTACTATCCTTCCATGCTTGGCAGCTTAGGCAGCTTTTCAGTGGAGAATTTTCTGTTTTTCAGAAAGGAAGATTTTTAACCTCTTCCTTGCTCAGAAAGGTACAGACATTGTAACATAAGAGATCACCTTAACATTAAAAACTGCATCAGAGTTTTGAGATTCATGGGTATTAGTATATTTTGTGTTTATCCATAAGAGTCCTTCACGTTCTGACGTGTCTTATTTCTTGTTTGGAGAATCAACTCTCAGCTTTGTTCTTTGTTGTAAGATAGAGGTTCTGGCATCCTTTGCATCAAATAAAGCCTGGTACTATGAGTTGTCTCATACCAGCAACTTCTATATGACAAACATTTCTTTATATCTCTCTCTCCCCCCACTCCCTGTAATTACTTTGCTCAGTAGTCTTTCCTAATGTTTTTTCTCATTGAAATACTAAAGCCTGCAAGAAGTTAGTTCATGGTGAAATTATTTGCCTGGTCACTTCACCTCTGACCAAGGAAACAAGCTCAGTAGTAATGAAGTTTTAACTGCAGGCAGTATATGGCATTGTATACTCAAACAGTGCTAAATAGGTAAAACTGTATTAGAGCAGAAATGTGATCTATACCAGCTTCCCTAGGAAATGATATGTGATTAAGGAGTTTCTTGGGGAAAAATGAACCCTTTTCATTGTCCTTCACCAAGATATGTAACAAGCTTGATTTATCTTCTTATTTTGCCGATTTTCAGAATCTCAGAGTGGATAAATTAGGTCTGCCACATCAGTGTGCTGTTTTACAGCTATGAATTCCTCCCCTCAGCACGCATGGAAGACTCAGCAAAGTCTTGAGCACTTTGGCCAACACTGAGAAAGCTCTCACTCTTTCATTTAATTTTAAATGAAGCCAAATTCTTATGCTTAAACTTGAACATGAGCTTCAATGTGTGCACAGCATGGAGCCACAGTGCTTGTGTCTGTAAAGGTAATATCTATACTCTGTTGTATTTATGTTGGCTCATGGAAACAGACTCAAGCCCTGGGAATTCAGCTGTTGCTTCTTTTGAGATGATGCCCTGCCACATGGCCAGTGACCTGCCCTGAAGCAGCTCATTTGCTGGAAGTTCTCAATGGATCAATCCCTAGTTTCATCCAGAGACTACCTGCTAAGAACACTAATACTCCTGTAACACCATGGATAGTCCTGATCTTGTGTGAGTACATTTCTGTGAGGAGTAGGATTAATAATTAATGCATGTTCCCTCTGTGTAAAATAGGATAATCTCTGACAGATGGTGGTTTTTAACAAGAACACTGCAGCAATTCAGATCAGACTAAGCATGTTTTTTCTGTGCCTCAAAACTAAAAGATGCTTACATGGAACAATGTAAAACCTGCATGGTTTTCTTGTACTCTGTTACTAGTTTTGGATCATGTATACACTGGATTTTTGAGAAGTTGTAATAATAGTGGTGGTAAATATGTCTGAATATTCAGACATAAAAATGTCTGAATACTTCCTGTCAGTTGTGCCTATCTGTAGGTGAACAGCTGAGAGAAAAAACAAATTGCTAGCAATAGTAGCAACTTACTAAAAAAAAGTATTTCAAAGTATTTTTTATCAGTTTTACTATTATGGGTAATATAAACATACAAAAGTTGGGGGTTTTATTCCTTAAATGCCTTCTGTAGGGCTGTTGAGGAAACAAGATATTTAATGAGTTCTTAATATTTTTTTACTATGACATGCTCCCCAGAGATTTAGAGGTCAAACTGGGTACCCATCAGTACAGTCAAGCTGTGCTGGTCTCCAAGGGAAGATCATCTGTCTCTTTCTGAAAGCTGCAGAGGTTTTAATGAATGGCAGAGTGGTTGATGTGCTGTCAGGAGCTCGTCCAACATCAGCACCAGGCTGATGTGCTAGAAGGACTGCCTGATATGCTATAAACATGTTGTATATTTTGATTTTCTCATTGTATGTAAAGAACTATTATAAAAAAGCACGCAGCATTGCATACTTCATATGGATGGGTGTCATTGCTTAAACAAAGGCTTTGAATCACAAATGTATGTGCAGCTAGCTATAATCTTCCTTTTGTAAAATATTCAGCTAACTATTTCTCAGAATGAGTAATGTACCATATATAGCACCAAAACAGTGCTTTGTATCATGCTAAGCAGAAATAGATATGTTTAATTGAATACGGCATCTAGTTTGCATCCTTGGAAGTATCCATTTGGACTTTCTTTCTCTGGAAGTGGGATTTTTGAAATGCTGCACATCTGTTCAACAGAATATATCTATTTTTCAAGTTTACTGAACACTATATAGTATTTTTTAAAGAAATGGACTGATTACTTAATCAGTTTTTATGTTGAGAAAGCTGAGAACATGTGTGAATAACTTTTAGATTACCAGGTCAGATAAAGTACCTGGTAGTTATGAGACACTGGAGAGGAATTATTAAAGTCACTTAGGTTATTAATTAAATAGGGGAATTATTAGTCACTTAGTGCTTTACCTCCTAAAGCCTGAGAGCACCTAAAGGCTGCTGGAGTACTTAGGCTGCACTTCCATAAAAGAGCTTCTCAACACTGAACTCTGCAGTAGGTTTCCAAATAGGCTCTTCCTGTTCCACGTTGGTTCAGTCCCTACAGGTAAACCAAGCCAGATGTACAGAGGCAGCTCAGAAACTCTCTGATACTGAAAGCTAATAGGTTAGAGGTTTACCAAGTATTTCACCTGTTAAATATGTGAGTTCAAATCCCCGCTCTTCATGATTTTTGAGTAAATGCCTGAATTTAGTACTTTCATGGCTTAGGGCTGAAACATAGGTTGTCTGATAATGGTTGCTATGAAACTGTTTTGGGTTTTTTCCTATTTTTGGATGGAAAAGCAGAGCTTAAATTTATTCCTTCATGAGCATGTGCATAGTGGTAACCTTTGGAAGAGGAAAGGTATGGCTCTGGTTTGTCTCTTGACCATGTCAGATATTTAGCAACTAAACTATTTGCACCTGGCATCTTGGCTGGTTTTTGAGAATCTCTTACATATACCCCTGCCTACTCTGTCCATTCATTTAGTGTGTATTAGGAGCCTGAATATACAAGTTGGCTTGAAGAAGTCAGCTTTAGTTAACTTTGGGTCTTCAAAGCCCAAATCTTACCTTTGAAGAGGAAGCAGCAGTCAAAAATATTGCTTTAATTACTTGCATTTTGAATTCATAGAAAAGGAGTAGCATGTGCCTGAATGACACAAAAGATCAAGCAGTCAAAATAAAACCTAATTCTCTGAATGAGAGTGTTCTGAATCTAAGATTTAGAAGGTCGGATATTTTAAAATCCCTCTAAAGTTTTGGAACCGTGAGAAGAGCCAATCTTATTTCTGTATCTTCAAGCCTGACTCTGTAATTAAAATCACTTGGGTGATTTGAGGAAACGTAATTCTGATTTGTGTAGCAATGCAAGTAGGTATATTGCAATTCTCAAGATAACTGTTATCATTCCAGTCCTGTTTGTGTTGAGGTGAATTGGAAACAGCTCAAGGGGACATCATTTAGGAGGCTGGGTTCAGTTTAGACTTCAAGGCCCCTTAGATTGTATCCACAAGTATTTTTTGTGTACCCATTCACATCTCTCTGTTTTGTATACAAAAGCCTCTGTTTTGCACAAGTGTAAGCAAATGGGTGAGGATAACCACAGAGAGTCTAAGAGCCATGTTAGAAATTGCATCTTTTTCAGGAACCCCCAAGAATCTCCCTGCCTTGGGCATATTTGAGCTCTTACTATTATTGATTGAATAATTTGATTCAAAAATCTTCAAATGAGAGTGGATCAATAACTGGGTGTCTGCCTGGGTAACTCACTTTGTCCTTTGTCCTTTGAAGTAAAATGAGTTGTAGATTTGTATTCTCTGGGTTTTGAATACACACATCTTCTAACACCTTGTTTTACATTATCAATTCAGTATTAGCATTAAGTCATCAAAATAATTCCTCTGGATACATTACTTGGCCCTGGATCATGGGAGAGAGATTTTATGATAGGAGGCATCCCAATGTCATCTCTGTTTTAGACTGCTGTGAAGATTTGAAGCAGCATAAGGAATGTCTGGGAGATGTGTATGCTGCTTGCTGGTATCACTGGAATGAAGGCCTAACAATTGCTTTTGGTGTATGTGTTATTGGTTTATAGAATGTGTGGTGTATGGATTTGTTTAGTAAGTGATCATATCACTGGATCTACTGGACAGAGAATTGGAGTGGAAGAGTGAGAACTGTAGCAGACAAATCCAGAAGTACTCTGCATTGCAGAGCCATGAGTGAAAGGGAAATAGTAGAGTAAAGCAGTGTTCAAAAAGGGAGAGGTATGTCTCCCTTCCACGTGAGCTGAGTGTGATAATGTGTTACTGAACAAATAATGGTGGTAGTCTATAAATTCACTAATCTGTAAAATATATCGTCTCTCTTTACTCTCTTTAGTTTTGTATATTACCCCATTGAGATTGACTATTACAGATTGACAATTGTCAGCTTTACCTTTTGTGTTTACAGACTTAGATAAAGAAAAGAAGTTGATCTTCTCTGCAGAGTAAGTTTCATAAGTGTTTTACATCTGAAAGACTACTCTCACCTTCTAGAAAATCTTTTAAAAATCCTAATGTCTACAGATCTTTGTGGAACAGTTGTCTGAAATCTGGTTTCTTTTTCCTGTAGAAGTAGATTGACTTGTAAGAACATAAAAAAAAATTGAAATTCTGAGTTATGTTAGTACGTGGCATTAGTACTACAGTTTTTAGTATTCAAGTTAGTTTTTGTAAGAGAGTGGAAATGCTCAGGGAGTATTTTCTGTAGAGTTAGGAAGAGCCTAACAGCAGTTTATTGCAAGGACAAGGAAGATTGTTCTTGCTGCACTGATTTGCAGCAAGATTATTAAATGTTATGAGACATGCGAGGCTATACTGTTGTTGCAGTGGATCTGGGAGACATACTGAAGTTACCAGCCTTGAACTCTGTGTGTATTTCATAGCATTCTGGTATTGTGAAGTTGAGGCAAACAGAACTACTTCTTCACTTTTTGGTACTCCAGATATTCCTGGGCACGTTGCTGATAAAAATACCTCTCTCATGAACCTGTACTGGGGTGCTAGGTCTTTGGAAAGGATTTGAGTAAATAGAAAATGAAAACCTAGGAGTGATGATACTGCTTTTTACCTTTTCTGCCACTGCAGTGTAATTTGTTGATATTAGCATTTATTTCCATGAGGACAAATTGGATGGGAATTTAACCTGGAAAAACTATCATCATTAGTATACCATTGTAAAAGAAATACCAATGAATTCATGTCTAATATTTTAAGCTTTTGCTTGTTATTTTTTGTGATTGTGGTGTGGTACAACCTTCACATTGGAAGGGCTGCAGTGCTCTCTTTCTACTGATCCTGCTGTATTTACAGCTCTATAGCTCACTTCGGGGAAGTTTGCAATGCTCATGTTGCAACTGGGATGTGCTTTCAAACAGGAATAAAATGTTAGTCCTTTGTTCCAAGACTGGGCTGGTGAAGGATGAACAGTTTTCTGTAGTGTCCAGCATATCTTCATTGGGTTCTTGTACTAATGTTTTCTCGTTTGTGCCTAACTTTTTGCTTACCGTTAATAGACCCACTGAAAAGAGAAGTCATGAAAATAAGTTCATGTAATAAATATTTTTAAGTTTTTTGCTTGTGGTTTTAAACAGCTGAGCTGTTAAAATTTATGTGTTTGAATCAAAGATATTGCACTGTTAGACAGAAATTACAATGTCACCATGATTTTGTAAGTGGTATATCTGCCACATGAAACAATTGCCAAATCAAGGTCTATACCCATGTGACAAAATTAAAAGCTTTAAGTACATCTCACTAATGAATTCTGTTATTTTTATCATATGGTAAGTCTGTTCTCAGTACAGATTTCCTAGTGTTCTTATAGACAGTATTTAAGAAGAGGGAGTGTGGGTTTGTACAATGCTGCTGTCTGGTGCAAGTCAGAATATGCCTCCTCCTGAGTTGACATCTGCTGCAGTAATGTCAAGAAGACTCCATGTTACCTTCCCTGTGGCTTCTCCAGGTGCTACAATGCCTGAAGGAGGTAAAACTTTTACAGATGTTAGCATCTGCACCAGAGAAGGGCTCTGTTGATTAAAACTTGAATAGTCTAACCACCTTAGCAGTAATTAACCCAAAGTACTTGTGCACTATGCAATTGACATTTCACGTTACCGATAGCTTCTTTCCTCCTCCTCCTCCCTCTGTGTTTTAAAATAAATAATCTGTTTCCTCTACTGGTAGGAACCCTTGACTTGGGGTTTTTTTTTTTTATATAGTCAAACTGCTGAATGCAGTCATAATTTGAAAAATAAAAATATTAGGGTTAAACTATTATACACTAGAATTAGATATACATTTGGGGCCTACAGCATTCACTTTACAATCCAGATACATATCACTTAATACTACATAGAGTAAATGAACCTGTAGGCTGTGACTTGCCTGCTGGATGGACATTACAGTGGATGCATGGTCTGCTCCACTCCTCTGTGAGCAATAAACACGGTCCTCATTTTAGAAGATCTAGAAGATCTCTTTACTCAATGTTGTAAGTGATGTGTATTTTCTGTACTCTGGGACAAAATGTCATACACTTCTTTGTGTAGCAGAGACTGAAGCACCAAAATTTGTTTCTGGAGAACCAAAGAAAAAGGATGAACCTTATGTGTAACTGACCTGGAAATTCAAGTCTAGCAATGGTAGGGTAGGATGCAGGTGAGGTTTGTGAGGACTGGCTGTGTGAGAACTGCATGCTGGCAATTCCTTCCCCATCTAAGAGGTACTAAGGATATGAAAGGTATGTGCAATTGGAGGTAAATGGCTCTCCAGCTTCCAAACTCTTCCTGGCAGCATTTTGTGGTAGATGTATTTCCAGGCAAGCCTACTTTTAGGTTTTAAGAGAACCACTTTTGGGATGAACTTTTCTTATGTCGCTTCATGTATTTTTGGTACTTAGGGTTACAGAGTCCTCTTGTGTCTGTCTTCTGTTAATTGGCAACAGCTTTCATTTCATACTTCTAACTGTGACTTATACCTGGGATATACCTCCTGATATACCTCCTGATTTTTATATTTCCTTGTTTTTTGTTCTTGATAGTGGTTCTTGAGAAATGCTTAGTGATGAAATCTGTGCATTATCTAATAATTTGTGGAAGGGGAATAACTGCATCAGTCTCCTGCAAGCTCGTTAGAAACTCATGCAGGATGTGCCTGCATGCCACTTACCAATGTAAGTATTTGCTTGGTTTTGGACAGCATTTAAGATGTGCATGTACCTATTTTAGAGAGATTTGTAAGCACCAGTGATTTTTAATTAGCTGGCAGGGTGATGCTGCTCTTCTGAATGTGGCAGTACAGCACTGCTGTCGTGCTGGGCAGTCAAGGTAAGGGACCATCGTTCAAGTGAAAAGCTGCTCATGTAATTTCTGGGTCTGCCATGGCTTGGATTTGGTGACCGTCAGAGCATCCTGTAAACATCCTTTGCATCACCAGACTTTTTCTGGAGTGGGGGAAAGCTGGCAAGAGCTTTCTGTTGTGTTCATTTTTATAAGTTTTTGGTTTACACAAGGATTGATATGTTAAAAGGTGATAAATATAAAGAGAAGGTAGGCTTATGTATTATTATGTATTATAGATAAAAAGAATGTGTTGGTTTGTTTTTGGTTTTTTTCAGCCAGGATATAAGTTGAAGTTGTAGTTCATAATGTAGCTGCTGATGTTAGGAACAATTCAAAAAGTGCAGAAAATTTAGCCTCTTGCATTTCTTCTAGACTACATATAAGGTCTTGTAATTTGAGGCCTCCCTACTGTAGAAGCCTCACACTAGTCCTCATAAGGACATTCTCAGAGAGTTTACCCTCTCTTAGTGCAAAGTTTCATTAAAACACAGACTTTGCAGCTCACTTGGTACTTCAGGTTTAAAAAACTCCTTGTCACTTAGCTTGGCTGCTTGTAGGCTGGAAGTACTTTGGAAATTGTAGCACTAAAAGGCACCTTTCAAGAAGGGACTGATGGTCAGAGACAGGAGGGCTTCTTCTCTGGAGTACAGTTGCTTTTTGGCAGTGTGGCTCTGTCAGGAAGATTTGTTTAACATGCTGGCTAAAAATAGGGGAACTCTGAGGTCTATCATCCCTGAGCCTCTCTTTATACTACAGATGGTTTAATTTAGAGATTGCTAAAGTATTTGAAAAAATTTAAAAGTCTGATTAGGTGGAAGGGTCTTGTTTCCTTCTAACAAGTGCCCTTTTATTGAATACCTTTGGAGTCATTCAATAGAACTATTAGATACCATAGTCAAACTTCAGCTTCACTAGGTGTGCATCAGACAGATGGATGCTTTGTATGACAGGTGAGAGTGGAGGTTTCATTCAGAATAGTTTCTTTTCAAAGTTGTTTATTTACGGGCTGCAGCCCCGGGATAGCATTAATGCTTTTGTTAGGTAATGATTTGTGCCAGCCCCAGTACAAATAAAACATTTGATTTGTGCATTCTATTTTAAACACATGTGCACATGCTTGCTCTCTTCAGACATACTGTATTTTATCAACACGAGAGGTACTTATTTCTTTTATTACAGTGTGTAGTGACTACCAAGAGACAGCAGTGTAGCAAGAAAGTTGCCTAACATTAAATTCAGACAAGAAGTGAGAGTCTACCATTCAGAATATGTCTTCAAAGTGTTTCATACAGCTGGAAAACATTTCATTTGTGTTACTCTCTAGAAAAAACTGGATATTGTGAGTATTGTGAATTTTGAATATTGTTTGGATTCCCATTTAACTGAAAAAGGTCACAGCTTCATTTTAATACTGTTTCTGATATGTTTGGTGACATACTTGAGAAGGTTAAATAATTTTTTTCCATGTGGTAATCACAGTGTACAGGTCACTGTTTTGTGCAGTATGTTTTGATTATAGTCTTTAGGGTTAATCTTCAGGGTGGTTTTTTTTTTTTTTTCTTTAAAAACAAACCCAAACCACCCAGCCCCAGAACTCAGATGTAAAATAAAATGGTTATGTAATGTTATGATGCGGCATGTGCACATTCTAAATTACACCTTATTTTCTTCATGAAACGAATGCAGAACCTACTAGATACTCCCTGTATGATTGCTATTGCAAGTTGATCAGAGAATCATTATGGGAGAGACACTTTAAAAAGTCCTCTGTAGAATTTCTCATTAGTGTGTGAGTATATTCTTCATTGCAGTAATTACTGCTGTACTTAAAAGTGGTGGAGAACAATGTAAAGTGAACTGAATATTGTGAATGTGTAAAGATACCCAGTCTTTTCTCATTACCGGTAATTTCAAACATAGTTTGTGCTTTTTGTTTAAAGAGCAACACAAATAAGACTACTTAGTTTTCTGAAAGTGTAAAATACTGAATATGAATTTACTTTAATAGTAACAGGAATTTGGCATATCTTCAAAAATTTTTGGGGAATTGTAACAATAGGGGTCATAAGACCTCTCTGAGCAGTAAAAAAAGCAAAATTTAGAGACTTGAAATGTCTGACAAGTTACACCTCTGTCACCCTAAATAGAAAAAATATTTTATTATATGGCATTATGCTGATCCTTATTGTTGAGACTTCATCTGTATCTAACAGAATTTGAAAAAATGTAAATTCTATACTATGAGATCTTATACTAGAAAACAACTGTTTCTTTTGACATGCATAAATACAGGGTTTTTTAATAATTGTATTCAGTTCATTCTCATGCAAATGTTAAAATCTATGTAATTACCTTGGTGCTCTAGTCAGTGTTCATTCACAAACGTATGGCATGAAAAAAGGTGATGTAACATAAAATTATTTATTCAGGCATTTTCTTTTATCAAAGGAGATTTTAAAAATATCATTAAGAAAGTGAATCTCTTGACTTCTAAATGTACTGGTTCTGTTTACAGGTTATTTTTCCTTTAAAAATGCCTAATCAATAGGTGTCCAAATTCAGCAGCAGTCTAAAAATAAAACTTTTCTTTTTTTACTGTCATATTAATGTCTGTGACAAGAATTCTTCATCTGACATCCAACGGTCTTGCTGGTGTTCAGTGACAGCCTAAATTCCAGGTAACTTCTGAATTGCCTGCGCTCTTCAGAACAAATACAAGTAAAAGTAGCAAAAATGTTGCTGTAGCTTCACCTTGGGGTGCGCTGAAGATAAAGACAGGCTTCTCATTGACTTCCTGGGATCATGATTTTGTTTGCTTGGAGCAACAGCTTGAGAGTTATTCTCTTGGTCACTGTAGCTTTTAAATTAAAATTTTCAGAAAGCTATTGTTAACTTAAGAAAGACAATATCATCTAACTTGATGGTCCAGTGGAGCACCCAGGAATGGGAGAGAGCTTGAGGGTTCAGGAATTGCCTTGGAGGCTGGGATGCAAGTGGTTTCTGTGCTGCAGGTTGCTGAAAACTGCTAAAATATTCTGCACCTTAGTCCTTTGTTGTCAAAATTGAAATAATATTTCTTTGCCTTGTATCTTTGATGGGGAGAGGAGTACAAACCAAGAGTGAGAGATGCTTGGGTGCTTTGTTGAGGGTGACTGCTTAGGTGAATGTGGGCAAATAAACACAGTCTCATGTACAGGTGTGAACTTGCCTTGCCTGAATTCAGTGTTGATGAGGGTTAGCATAGCTCTGGGCAGGCAGAGATAAATGACCTTCAAGCAGATGGTTTAGTTGTCTCTTGTAGTATCAGAGTCACTGACTGAGATTGGAAGGGACACAGGGAGGTTGTCTAGTCCAATCCTCTTACTCAGAACAGTGTTGACTAGAGCAGGTTGCTCTGAGCTGTGTCCAGCCAGGTTTTGAATACCTCCAAGGATGGACACTTCACAGCCTCTGTGGGCAAACAGAAAATGTCTCAACATTGTGCTGAGCCTCAATTTACTGGCAGAATAAGAAATGGACAGAGCTAATTATTTCACGTGTGGTTATGGGCACTGACCTAGCTGTACCACTTCCAGATGCAAAGTGAAGGGTTATGAATTTGCTTTCACCTGGTCCACTTCCCCAAGGATGGCAGATCTGAACATGCCGAGGGTTAGGCAACACACTGAGAATAAGTGATATCGTTAGAGCTGCTTAGATGTCTCAAAACAAGTCAAAGATCCTTATACTTTAGGGAACTACGTTTCTGCCTTCAGAACTGTAACAGACCATTTTCAGGTTGACCACTAATCACAGGAGTCTCAATGCAGCTAAGTTTTATGTTAGCAAGAAGACATGCTTTACAAAATAATATTTTTGAAAAATGGCTCATTGATTCATGGTACTTGGTTCAGGTGTCTGTGCTTTTGTCTTGTGGTTAGTGAGGCAAAAGTTGGCACGTATTTCTAGGTTATGGTGTAAGTCTGGGTTCTGAGCGTGCAAAAGAAATGCTGCTGGTCTCTATTAAAGGAATAGCAATTTGTAGCTGGGCAGAAAAGTTCAGACCAGTTGTGTCAAAACAGTATTTGAAGTAAGTTTGTCATAACTCAAGATGTACCAATATAATGATTTAGTACTATACCGCGTACATGTTCATAATACACGATGCAAATTTAATATTTGCATTTTGGAATATGACTCAAATACCTGTTTCATTTAAAAGGAAATTGTGATGTTCTGAAAAATCAGCAAATTAGTATTATTATGTTTGCAGCAGAACTGTAGGCTTCTCTGCTGTAAGTACTGGTCCCAGAATTGGTGTCTATAGCATTCTGAAATACTTGGCCATTTGGAAGAGGTTTGGCATGAAAAACTTGGCCTAGCGAGGTGTTTGTGTTTAGTTAATACTCTCTACTGTTGGGTTTTTGTTTTCTTTTCCTTTGTCTTAATCGACATTTTTCCCACTTAGATTTCCCCACCTCTGGATACAGTGTGTCAGTAATTTAATCTCTTATTTCTCCAAGAATAAGGTAGTAATGTCATACTTTATATTCATGATAAATTCATAAAATATTTAATAGATACTAGCAAGAGCCATTATGAACTGACTATGTAAAAAGATGGAATACTTGAGGGCATTTCTCACACATAATTCATGGCTGACAACTAAACTAATTTCAACTATTCTGGTTGAGTTGGGTTGTGTCCCACACCTTATGTTGCATGTATTTTAAGAATATTGAAAATGCTGGAACTCATTAATTTTTTGTCTTAATAGAAAGATAACACTAAATCACAACACCTGAAAATAAGTCTCGTTTGTTTGTTCTTTTGGAACATAAAAGTTAGTTAAAGCATTCATAATATTATTTGTAGTGTGTATATTGTGTAAATGGTACACATACCACAGTAATGAGGTACATGCATTAAGAAGAACCCTTATTCCTCCAAAAATGATGGTGCAAAGTGATACTGTGAACTATAGTTGAAATTATTTGGCTGAATCTGAATCAAAATATGATGTTTAAATTTTTTCATGGAACCTGCGTCTATTTGAGATTTATCTCTACACAGTGACTTAGGCTTATACTATGGGATAAATGTGTGTTAGAGAAGGATTAGGACAGGTATAATGTTACTGGTGTGGCAGTAATAGGATTCATCCAGTGAAGAAATTACTTCCGTTTAAAATATATGAATAGGTAGTGCTATCAGGAGCTATTCAGAAAAAATAGTTTTGTATTTTCATGCTAAGCAGAAAAATGCTGGTGAGTGATATACTCCCACCAGGCTGATGTTGAGAAATATGTCAGGAGGTTGTGTACAGCTATTTTCAGGTTCAAAATAATCACCCAAGAATTTCGTTTGACCATGTAATGTTTTTTCATCTTCTCAAAGGCAACAAACATGCAATGTATAGTACAAATTTAATGTGTATTTTTAACTATGTGCTAGAAAATTACTAATTTGCACTAGTAATAGGGAGACTCTTATGAATTACTGAATCGTGCAAATTAGCAAGTAAAAAAACACAATAAAAAAAGAATAATGTCTCACATAATGTTCTTAGTCTGTTTTGACATTTGTGGTTCAGTGTTAACTGTTTATGCTAGAACATCATCTTGTACAGTGCTAGTAAACATATTCAAGTTTATTTTAGCAAAGATCATGCTGAGCTATCGGTAGAGCACTTTTCCAGAGCAGTGTCACTCCTTCCTCTTTGCTGATAACTGAGAGGATTATATTGCCTTACATAATGTATTGTGCATATTTCTATTCCTTTTGTTTTGAATTGAGGACAGATGTTGCTGTCCTATAGCATAGCAACATACCCCTTGCTTGTCACTCACAGAATTTAAAAATCCAGTAACAGGCTAGCGTAATTTGAAATACCCTCTAGCTGTCTTGTTACTTGTTAGTTTGATATTGTTCCTCCCCTGAGGGGTCTTTATTGGTTTATTATCATGTACCTTCTTTCATGATTGGTTCATTCTGTTATCTCTACCTGATGATGTAACACCTTAAAACTCTCTGCAAGAGGACAACCGGGGTCTCTCTGCTTTAGCTCCCCTTCAAGTTAACTGGCTCCTGCCCTCTCGAGGGCAGGAGAAAATAAACTTGGAATGCAGCTGACAGAGTTTCCACTCTTTCCTCCGTACCTTTCGCTGCTGGCTACAGCATGCCTACATGCTGTGAGGAGGCGTTGGGCTGCACTGGTAAACTGAGGCACGCAAACCTCAGTTACCATCAATTCAGTCGCTGGTTCATGCGGGCATCGGACCCCGTTTACCTGTGGGCCAGGCTGGGAACAGCCTGGCCGGCAGGGATTTTAACAGACAGAGTTTTGCATGGTCATGTTTTGTAAGCACAAAAGAGTATAACTTAGGTTGCTGAATGTTAGCACCAAAATGGATTGGTAGCGAGACCTTCCAAAATACTGTCTGGAGCTCTGCTCTTAATTACTCTGTTTTGAATTGCATTTTGGGAATTGATTTTTTTTTTTAAATTTTTTTATTTTTCTCTTTGAGTGGTAACTGTCAAACTCTCTGAAAAGCTCCTCTGCTTTGAAGGGGCTGATGAGGTTGGTCATAGATAAGGAAGTGAAGGGATGAAGAAAAGGTAGAGCTTTTACTATTCTCCATTCCTGTCTTAATTTCCAGAAACACAAACCTCTTTTCCTCTTATGATTGGAAAAATATCCTGTCTGGTTATGCATGATTTTGCTTCACTGTAGGAAATAATGAGTAGAGGCTATTTCCAAGAAATTGTTTCCAGTCATAAAGCAACTAGTAGTACATTTCACATCCTTAGTGAAATGGGAAATTAAAGAGTGGATAATTCTATCTTTCTGCTATTCTAGGCTTGCAAAAGAAAAACAAATTGTATTGACTAAATTAGAAGTGACTAAACACCCTTTAGCTGCATTTGTTGTCCTCTGTTTCATTGCTTCATGCTTGAACACATACTGGCAGCACAATGAACACCCAAGTGTTGGTTTGAATTTATATTGATATTCTTTGTTGAACTGACTAATTTCAGTCAGAACTCAGAGGCTGAAGATGAAATCGATGTAGTTCTAGTATCCTTAGGAGCCTTCCTTGACTAAGCAATGTTTAACACCATCCAACCTATCACAGAAAATGCAGCCCCTGAATATACCTGAAATAGAGTTGGAGTGGGATTCTAAGACAAATTATCTTTCCTTCTGCCTAAAGTTTGGAAGCCAATATCAAGATACTTTTATGCAAGTGAGCTAACTGCTTTTAAAATTGCTAACCAGGTAATTGCTAATTTTCCTGGCAGAAAGGAATCTGCTAAAGCAGCACCATCATTCACAATCAAAACTCTTACTGGTCTACAGTAACCCCAAATTGGAGTATATTCTGCTGTGATCAGATCCTGGCCAGGGACGGGGGGAACAATAGGTAGGCTTGCCTGCTGACTTGCTGGAGCCAGGGTTGGAGCAGCCTGACAGTAGTAGCTGTCAAGGAGGTTTTCTTGTAGGCTTAATTTGTGGGCATGGGTACAGAGCTTCAGGATTCTTACTGCCGAGAAATTTAATAAGAGCTGTCTGAGTTTGCAGACAGCAGGCTTGGGCATTCACCCGGAGTAAAGAAAACAATTGGCAGCCCTCACTGTTAAGGAAGAGAGACACTGGTAAGTAAGCTATACTTGTGATTGTGTTGATATCATAGGCTGCATTGTAGTATCCTATAAATCCTGAGGTATGAAACTCTGGAAGTTATTGGATGCATTCATTAAACCCTAAATGGTTCTGGGTTAGAAAGAGCAGTGCTAAAATCAGAGCATCTAAGTCTGGGGTGCAGGAACTGTTGGGTAGTTGCTAATGTGTACTCTGTGTGATTTTTTTGTAGGGGAGGTACTAATGGAGGGTAGAAGAGAAGAAGCATTTTGTACTGATTCCTAGGCTTTCTGAAATGTCTGTGTGACTAGTCTGAGAAATGCAGATCTTTGTGGAGTATTTTTTATATATAAATTTTAATATTTTTTATATATAAATTTTAATATTTTTCTGTAATTGTTTTCAAATAACTGCATAAAAAAGAATTGCCAAAAGGCAGACATCTGCTCATTTGTAGCAAGCGAAACTATCTACCAAAAGAGAATATTTAAATCCTTCCAGCAGGTTTTTGAAAATGCAGTGCCTTTGGGAAATGGGAAAAGTGTGCTTTTACAGCCACACTACATTTACAGTCCTGGGATTGCTGTATTTGATGTAGGTCTAACAATTTGAGCATGTACAAAGAAGAACAATGCCACAAATTCAAGAACAAGTGATCTATCAAACTATGGTGAGCCAACAGATTAATGTTTTTTTTTCATGCATCCTAAAATTTCTTAAAGCTGTGTTCCTCTGAAAAAAACCCCATTTCTTTTAATATTTTCCAGGCAGCACTTAACTGCTGAGCCATCACAGAAAATGTATTCATTCTTATGCCATTAACTTCAGTATGAGAGGAGATGTGACAAATACTTTGTCTTTTATGTAGTCTTCTTAAAAGGATGTGAAAATTCTTCCTGCTTAGCTTGTAAAGGTAAAACCTAAAATGCAAGAATTTTGTGCCTTCCTTTTAGCAACAAATATTTGTCCTATTTTTGGAAACACTGATTATTCTCTAGTTGCCCCACCTAAGCCTTCTTGACATTGAGAGTCCAGAGTCTTTTCTACGTTTAGCTAGTAGATGGAGTTTTCTTTGCCAATATACATTGACCCAGAAGGCCATGCTGTAGTGCTTAGAAATCAAACTGTTTTTAAAAGATTTTCATGTGGTTATATCTGAAAAATCCTTGTATATATTTACTATTTTAGATCTTTTGGGTACTGTTATTTTAACTGCAGTCCTTTTTATTTATCCTAATTTTGGGGTGCCTGGTAAAGTGCTGAAAATAAGGTTTTAATTTATAAGGAAAACGAATACTCGTGTCACTCCTGTAGTCCTAAATAACTTGAGACAGGCACGAGCTCTTAAATTTTTAGAGTTAGCTTGTCTCTGTAGGAAATCTCAACTGTAGATAGATAAGCAGACATAAATTTGCCATTTGAAAAGGCTTTTATTCAGCACACTAGGAGAAATTGCAAAGGTAGTGTAAACCTGTTAGGTCATCTAGTCCAGCCCTCTGTCCGTGTAGTCTGGTGAAACTGTAAAGCTTGAACAGCTCTCTCTGATTAAGTAGTTTGCATGGAGGAGATTTGCATGGAGGAGATTTCTACAGTGGATGAATGAAACTGTGATAAGGTACAAGTATACAGTGGGGTGTTTCTGTGAGGCAGCCTTGCCACCAAGGGGGTCAGGTGTTAAATTTATTTGGCGATCTACTGAAAGGCTCTGTCCATATGGTTTCTGGGTGTTTTTTTGTTTAGTTTGTTTGGTGGGGTTTTTTTATTGCTTTGTTTGGTTTTGTTGTTTTGTTTTTTTTTTTTTTAGTTGGGGGGAAGCCTTTTGTATTTAAATGATGTATTGGTTTCACATAATGTGAAGTTTGAACCGTGACTTTCAGCTATGTCATTTATTCATATTACCATGCTGTGAATGTGTGAATGTTATAAAAATTTTCTCAGTGAAGGTGGTTATAGCAAAATCTGGATATAGCCCATTCAAGACCTATCATTTATTCTTAATGAGTTAGTGTATTTCCCTCTTGCGAACAATTAAGACTGAATTTTCAACTATATACTATTGAAATGTTACCTATATCTTTAAACTCAAGATATAAAAAATGCAACATTGATTCTTAGTGTAATTTGTTCAAGGTTTGTCTTTACTCTGTACTGACCTCTCTAGTTTCCCTCTGTGATTTCTGTAATTGTGTCATAAAGCTCTTTTCATTTGCTGAGGGGATACTGGTTTTGAATGTTTACTTTTTGCCTAAATTTAAGGTAGAAAAGCAAAGCCAAATAATTATCTTAAACATCAAAGCATGCAAGAATACGCCACCTTTTTTTACAGATATTGATATATTATAAACAGGGTTACATTATTTTCTTATGACTAAAAAAATGTATAAATTATTTGCAGCATAGAAAATCAGAACCAAAATAGCAGGTAGATTTGCTTTATTCTGGGTCTTGATGACTGAGCATATTAACAAGCTACAGTATCACTTTTTTAGGTATCTTAGACAAACATTTGAAAAAGAGGATGAAAGACAGTCCTTGTACACATGAAATTTCTAGACAAAATATTAAATCTTAGAATCCTCTGCTGAATCCTTGCAGTTTCCAAACCATTATTTCCTCTCAGGGAGAAGACAGGAGTAGTAGCACATGGTTCTCAAGTATGTAGCTGCAGCAGTTTTAAGGTGAGGAAGAGTGAGGACCCTGCAATGCTGAGAACCCACTGCTGGAAGACTTGCATGGGGCTGGCTTAGGAAATTGCTGAAGCGTTTTCATTATAAGCAATTGAATGATGTGACCGAGTCCCACTGGGGACTACATATATTAAAATAAAGCATAATTAAGAAGTTTGATAATGAACTGGAGTGTTCACTGTCTGGAAGGACTGAGCTTTATTTACTAAGGAAACTCTGGCCTTATTTCCAAGTTTTGAAACTTGGAAAAAGGTGGTCATCTGGGATCAATGACTTATCTCCTCCATTGGAAGAAGCATCTTTACCATGTTTAGAGTAGAAAGGTGGCTGACTTCTTGATTTTCTCTGGAGTTCTAAACTGTAGTTGCAGCCAAAAGGGATAATACTTTTTTGTTTCTGCAAATCTGAAAATGAGCGATTGGGACCTTTGAAGTTGGGTTTTTTTTTTTTTTTTTAATCCAAAATTCAATGACTTAATTTGTGCTTTTGCCTGCTTCCAGAGTATGCCCTGTGTGGGGTCAAATGTTCAGGTGACACCAACAGCAAAGCTAAAAAACCTCCTGGTCTTTTGCCCTCTTTTGTCGCTTTCTCCCACATTTCTACCCCTTCTTAATAGCATCATGAGTTCAGTAATGGTGGGAATGCATTGTGTGCTGAGAGCAGTGCAGCCTGACTTGTGAGTGGCAGGGTTCTAGATCAGCATTCGATCGGATCTGTGGATAATTGCGGGGTGATGGTAAAGAGAGAGCTGGGGAATTTTTTGGTGCTCAGATCCTAAAAAGGGAAGCTCTAGCTTATTATGCTGTTACTGCCTTTCCCAAGACTAAATCTCCACAAAAGTTCTTTGTTTAAATCACTCTTCTGTTAATTGTGGTAGAATTGCTGGCGTGCTTAAATTGCTAGACAGATTGTGAGTAAATCCATTTCTTCTGGGTTTGTAGTTTTCAATTGAGAACATTTTCTTTAATTTTTGATTAATGCATTTTAGTTAGGTTCTACTGTATCATAGATTGTTTATGTGTGTTATTCTTAAGTTTAATGAATGTTTTCAGTGGAAATAAGTGGTAGATGTGTGCTCCTGATATACATGATATATTGAACAGAGTGGCATTTGTAAGACATGCATAGATGATGAAGGCATATTGGGACAAAAAACGTCTTTGACTAAACTTGTTAAGTGTATCTTTCCTGAAGTGAACCCAGAGGAGTTTTATTGACATTAAGATAAACAGACAACAGGTGTTTCATATTTTGGAAAGGTAATTTACACAGGACAAGAGTCATGCCACATAAAAATAAAGTCTTATCTCCTAAAACCCCTTTGATATAAGTCAAAAAATCTGTAACACTTCTGGGAGAATAGTCCAGGCGAAAGAAGATTATTGTGTACAGGACAAGCCATAATAAAAACTGTCAGTTCTGTCAACCTTTCTCTCGACGGTCTATAGAGGATTAAAAGGATATTGAACATCGTGTAACAGCTGTCTCTTATGTGAGAGGGATCACTGTTGTGGTGAACATAAATGTACCCGTTTTAAAAGCTCCATAAGGCAAGGTGTGGCTGGGCCACAAGTGGCTGGTTTGGCAGGTAAAGTGCTGCTTTCAAGGACTGGAAGAGCATAGTCCGATGTCTAACGAGGTACTATCAGTGTTTTATCAACAAGTGGGTTTCTTGTGTGTCTTTTGCACTACTGGAATAGTTATGGGTACTATCAAGTTTATTATCATAAGCAAGAAACTATATTGTGTTCCTATGATGTTGAGAAAATACTAATTAATATGTAGTGTGAAATTTAATCAGTGTTAACAGAGAAGTTTCAGACTGACTTTTAAGTATTTGGTTTTTGTAACTCTAAAAACTCTAATATTTAAATAAAAATATGTTGTTGGCAACAATAAAACCTTTAACTAGACATAGTTTTTCTGGGGCAATTCAATGAATATTGAATGCTGGTTAATACTGTTAAAAACAGAGCAATTTCATAATGCTCACTATGAAACAAGAAAAAAGGGACCATGCTTAGAATTAACATTGTTGTAATGGATGGCTGAAATGAGTTTCATCATATATATAAAGAAGTTTTGATTTCTAATATGTCAAAAGGATGATACAGTTTTTCTGATTTCGCCTCAGCTGATATACATGCTTTGTGCTACAGTATCTTGTAAGCTGAACTGTGTTTTCTATTTTTAATCCCTCTAATTTATATAACAGCTTTATCCAGCAACATTATAAATTGGAGAAATACGATTAAAGTAAAGATATACAAGTTATATAAATGAAGTGGGTGAAAGGCAGCAATCTTTTAGATTATATTGCAAAATGACTGGTGAAAAATTCTGTGTCCCAGTAAAATGACAGGAGGAATTTAAGGAGAATATCATTTCCCATGAGCTGACTTGGAGCAGGCTGCTCCGTACGGTGCAGTGCGGACAGAGCCCGGCAGTGTTCCTGCTGCTCAGCAAGGGGTTAAGAGGAAATCCCACCAACCTACTTTTCCTCTGCTAGCCTCCATTTGTGTGTCTGATCACAGACCAAGATAGCACTGTCCAGAGTATGCAGAAGACATGGTGTTAGGCAAGGATGGTTTTAGTGCAGAAATTGAGATTTCTTGAAGGGCTGGATGGTAGTTGGCAAAAACTCAGAAAATGGACTGTAAAGTGCCTGGTGCACACTCTCCTACACCAATGTTATAGATACCTGATGTCAGACAGTGGCTTCTTTTTTTATGTTATCAACATTGTCCATTAAAATGAAGTTATGATGAAAGATGATATAAAGTTATAGGACAGAGAAATGGAAAAGTTTCAGATGAATGGGGAAAAAAGACTACAGAAAACAGGAAGACAGCCAAGCAGAAGCAAAGAGGAGCAGAGAGTTCCTGCACTCAAAGAGGATTCAGAAGTAGATGAGAACAGAATTATGGCTGTGTGGAGAGCCAAAGAAGAAAAGAGAAAGATGAGGCATTGATGAATAGAATGATTTGGAGCCTATGTCCATATGATTCACTACCTCTTAAGTGTCCAAAAATAATTTTGTCTGTAAGTGCCATTATTCTGCACTAGGGTAGGAGGTTTTTGTGTCTGAAGACTAACTTTCAACTCTGATCATTTCTTCTTTTTGATAAAAAGCACCTCCCTTACATGTCCTGTAACTGCCAGCAGCAATGTCATGTCTGTCTCTAATCCTGTAGAGTGCTTCTATTTAAAATTTGCTTCCTCTGGTCATGTGAACTTACTGACAGAGAAGTAGTGCCGTTTTGTTATGGATCTGCAGAATGCTTAAGGGACTTCAGGTGACTGAAGAGGCAACAGTGACAATGTGGGAGTCTTTCCTTCTTTCTTTAGATATGAACTAGTATTGCCAATTTACATATTGAATGTTTTGTTTCTTCTGGCTCTTGCTAGCAGCTAACAGGCTGGGCATTTCTCACAAATAGAATTTTTCACATGTAATTTTGCAATATAACCTAAAAGACTGCTGCCTTTCACTCAGCATTACATATCCAGGACCAGGATATCTACTTGTCTGTATTGCTGTGTTTTGTACAGTTTCTGGTGCCTTTAGTGTTCAGAGGTGTTTCTTGGCAATTAGATCTGTTTTTCCTATAGCCCAAAATGGTTTTCATAGCCAATTCTAGTTTAAGATTTTGTAATCTTTGCCACATTGCACATACACAACAGAGCTTGGCCTTGCATGTAAGAATTCTTTTTCTGTTTCTTGACTTTGAATATTCCTGTAAGTATCATATGTCTTTGGTACTCATCAAACCCTTATATCAACTGTTATGGTGGTTTGGTATTTACACATCGCAAAACATTTATAATCCTTTTCTCCTCTTCTATCCATTGTGAAATGCAATGAACACGAAGACAGAAGGATGTGGGATTTTTCTCTGTGAATGTTAGTTTGGGGTGTGTCGTTGGTTGATTGTTTTTAATTAGGAAAATAATTGCAGCTTTTTGCCTTTTTTTTTTTTTTCCAGCTGCCAACAGTAGGTTTTCACCAATGGCTTACCATTTATGTAGTGGATCTTTCTTGGATCTTTATCCTGACGTCTCTTACCTTTCTGAAATGAGTCTATATATGTTGAAATCTCTGTTTAGGTTTGTTCTTGATCCTGTTTCAGTACAGCAAGAAGCAAGTCCAAATGGGGATAAGAAAGCCTAAATTCTACAGAATTAGCCATAAGTAATTAAAAGATGGAACCTCAGGAGAAAAATCTATCTAATGCTCTTCACTTCTGCCATCAAAGGCAATGGGCATTCAACTTGGGATTTAGATTTATTTGGGAATAACAGATTAATTTCTTCCTGACATGCAGCTTTCTTATTTCAGTGCTTACTGTCCCCAGTTCAGTGTTTAGAGTGACGCAAGAGACTTGGAACCAAGAAGAGCCTTGGTTGGGTCAAAGGTCTCCTGTTCAAACTGGCCTCTTATTTATTGGGTGCAATTAGCTCTACCACTTTCTTAAACTTAATTGACCAAAGCTTCAGGAAGTACGTACAGAACATCATCTGGGCTATTTCTCTGAGCAGTGGATAAAGTTTTAGAAATTTCTACAAGTAGTAGAGCTGGAAGCCTTTTCTCAAAATGACTATGTCCTGCGGAAACCTGCATAAATAAATTAGGATTCAATTTGCTTCTAAACCTCTGCCAACAATAACCATAATAAAGGTTATTTGGTCTGTTTTGTGATACATGAAGATTTGATGGGTTATCAGCTACAATTTGTTGTGGAATATTACTCTGGATTATCTGGCCTTTCAGCATTCACGTGATTGCACTTCAGGTGATGTTATTGCCAGTTGTATAGAGAACTGTTCGCTGCATTTTTACGTAACAATACAACTAAATTGCCCTTCTTTGTTTACAAGCAAAAGTGTGTTAAGAGCTGGTCTACGCCTGGAAATGGGACTGTTGGTCAGATATTTTAACTTTAAGATTGGGTAATATTTCAACAACCATACAACAAAAGCTATTAACTGAAAATTAGTCTTGGCTATGGCTTCCTTTTCTCTTTTGCAGTGCAAAGACTATGGTGTTGCCTTTTATATGGAGATTAATATGCATGTGAAGTGAATGTGGTGTCTTTAAAGATTCAGCACAGCTTATATGTTTCTAAAGGAGATGCTGTTCCTTGAACAAATGGGAGAAAAATTCATAATATAAGGTGTTTTCTGATAGTCGGTAGGATTTTTCTTGTATTTTTACTAAGAAATACTGAGATTTATATTCTCAGATTAGCACAGGTCCATGAATGTCCAGGAAGTTGTTTGTTCGGGTTTTTTTTAGTAGCGAGCATGTGCATCCTCATTTAATTTGCTCGGAGTTAACAGGTGAATTAGAAACATTTAATCTCAATTTCTAATTTGTTATTTACAATATTTTGAACCAAAATCATAGTAATAAAATATCCTTGTAAAATGAAAGGTGGGATTTCACAGGGTGGGAGGACAGTTGAAGAAAAAGGAAGGAAGTATAATACTTAATGTTTCTCCATTGCAGTATATGCATGTGGAACTGAAGCTCGTGGTAATTGTTGGTGTATTCCCTTAAGCACGGTATTTTGCCTGTGATTTTTGAAAGGATCAATCACTTACAGCAATTTATGTAATAACTTTCTGGTGTGTGACTCTACTACTTTATTTATGCTTTCTGCCTGGTTCACCAGAATGCAATACCTTTGCTCCTTTGTACAGTAAATGCACTCTGTAGTATCTATTATGGTATGGTCAAAGGATAATTTATTGTCATATAGAAAAATAGGTCAACACTTATGTCACTTGATGATCAACCCCCCAGGTTTAATAAAACACCTCACCAGCATGCATTCAGCACAGTGCTTGATGTTTTATTAGGACTACAGTACCTTACAGTACCTAGCTATAGCAGGAGTGTAATTACTGAGCTGTCATGGTGATAAGTGGGATTAATGGCAGCCTGGTGCACTTTAGTCTGCAGAGTGCCTGGAAGATGGTATTATTATGAGAGGAAGTCTGGACTGGCATATTCATGGCACCCTCCCCTCCTCCCCAAAGCTCACATTCAAGTTTGCATTACCTGCCCCTCCCAGTAGCTGACATTTTCAACAGCTGTTATTTGTGAAGTTGCTCAAAAATCAAAAGAGAAATAATTTGGTAAAGATGCTTGCTAGTCTCAACGAGTATTCTGTACACAGTTTATCCTGCCAGGTGCCATTCTAGTCAGTTTTGACATGAGATTTTGCTATATATGATTCACAGAATGTATTTTATGTTCAGTGTGCTTCCTTTGATTTTGAATATAGGACTGTTGTATTTTAAAGAAAACCACACTGAGGAAAGTGAAGAGTAAAAAGTTGTAATGGAATTGATGTCTTTTTTAATTGTGTGATTTTTGAGTTCTGTTATTTCCTTACTGCCTACACAGGCAAATTGCTCATCTGAGCCCTCGTAGTGGTGTTATTTTGTCTAGCACATCTCCTTTTTTGCTGGCTTCTAGTACTAGAACTTTGCTTTCTTCCAAAGAAGAGAAGTTCTTGTCTGCTGAGCATGCTAAAAACATCCTATTGACTCAGTGTTCTGATCACAACCTTTTGAGGTCCCCCTGTCCCACCTTTGCTTGTTAAGGCCCTTCTAACACGTACCTGTCACAGGTAGTGCTGAGCAGTGTTGTGTTCACCTGCCACAACTAAACCTGCCAATGCTCTTCTGACATCCCAGCTGGCTGAACTAGTAACCCACTGTGGTGTTGATCCCGGGTTTGGCTTTTACAGGTTTCCCATCTTTTGCAGCCTGTGAGACCTGTTTACTTTAAGTATATCCTCTGGAGCCTTTTGTCCGTGGCTAGTCTTATGAGAAAATCCAAGCAGCCACTCCCACATGTGCCTTCAAATTTTGCTGGTGCCATATTGTCTGCAATACCCAACTAGAGGATAATGAATAATAAGATGAAAGGCTAATTAATCTTTTACTTAACTAGCTTTCCCTTCTCTCATGTTCCACCCTTAATTGAAAAAAAAACAACCAAAAACCCCTGATATGTGTGATTGACAAAGTCAGACCAGTGTTTTGCAGCAGGTATTCCAGTCATTTCCTTCCTTTTAATGTGCTCTTCATGTCTTTGTATGTAGTCCACTGGCCTTTTGCAGCTTTTCTGTGTTTTAAAATACTCTGTCCCAGCCAGTTCCACAATGTTGTTACCTAGCACTGAATAGCAATAATTAAGGTAGACTTGTGGAACTTATGTAAGTATCTGGGCTCAAATAATATGTTAAAACCAAATTTTATTTCATCTTCCATAGATTGTTAAACTCACAATTGGCATTAATTCTGTATGTTACTAAAACAGTATCAAAAGAGCATCTGGAATAACCTAATGAATTCTGAGATAAGTAGTGAGGCATTTGACCTATGATAATCATTGATCTATAAAACCAAGGCTGACTATTAATACCTTTGTGCTTAATAGAGAACCATTTTACTTCTTCAGCTGACTTGTTTTTTTTTTTTTTGTTAGGTTTGCTTAATGCACATTGTGTAGACTGTCTTGAGGACTTAATCCTTAGATGGGACTTGTGCGGGCAACCAGATCATTATGCCCCCATGTATGACTATGCAGAAATAGAAAATCCATCTTTATTTATTTATTAGGATGTTTTAATATACAGTTAGGTTTTGTCATTAGAAATGACAGGAAGAACGTCTTAGGGATTTTGGTTGGGAGTATGTATAAGACTACTGAATTGTTTTCAGAAGTTACAGACTTACTACAGGAAATTCATAGAAAAGTGACTTGAAAATTCATAAGCTATTCTTATTCTTTAGACATACAGTAAAAAGTAACTCCTTCCTCTGTGGAAGTACTGTTGCTTTTGTATGTCTGATTGTCCAACATTCAGAATTTAATCCATATGGAGACTTCCAGAACTTAATAAATTTAGATTCACAGCACAGATTTTTTCAGATAGGAAAACAAACTGGTCAGAAGTTTAATAATCATGGATTCCAGGGAAAAAATCACCTCTATGTAATTTGACAGTTTCCTAATACTTCTACTGGTGGAGTCTGTGTGTTTGTAAATGGTACCCTCTGCCTTCCTGTGTAAAGTGCAGTCAACAAAACATAACTAATCTGTGTTGATAACAGTCAATAATGTAGTGCTTTGAGGTTTTAAATAGAAATTCTATGAAAGTGTTATGCATTATTACTTGTGACTTATCTTTTAGCGTGCTAACTTGAAAACCTTATGCTATTGGCAGCACTTGTATTCTATGTCTCCTTGACACATTTTCTTTTATGTCTGTAGATGCTTAAAGTGTGCAGATGCCCCCTGTCAGAAGAGTTGCCCAACTAATCTGGACATCAAGTCATTCATCACAAGCATTGCAAACAAGGTAAAGTCGAGCTTGCAGTTGTACATGGCTGGAGAAAATAGCAGTTACTTGCAGTTTTGTGGTTGAGATTGCATTTCAGTCATGGCATTCATCTTTGTAAAGTCTTCACAATAAAGTTTTTAGAACAGACATATTTAAGTTTGAGTTAGCTAATTTTTGATTATTTTTACTTCTGTTCTGTGCCCGTACAGATAGTGAAGATCTATTTCTTCATGTCACTTTTTCTATAAAGTTTTTGGTTTTAATGGTTTTCAAATCCAATGCTACTCAAAAATCTGAGCATTATAACGTCATTATTTTATCTTTCTGCTACCTGAGGTATTACAGTTACAAACCTCTCCTTTCATTAAGGGGGGGGGGGTCGGTGGTTTTCTATTTTTCTTTTTGAAGTGATTATAGTTTAAATTTCCTATGGGCAGAAATTTGGTATAAAGATGATCATCTCAAGGAATATTATCTTGTCCTTTATAGTAAGAGGCTGTGTTTAATGCAAGTGTAGTCACTCATTAGGACTGTTAATAACATACTACAGGAATAAATGGGCCCCCCTCTTTGGAGGTACTGTACGTTTTCTTAATAGGCTACTATATGATGATCATAATGAAATCTTAAAAACATTATTCTGAATTGTGGTTTACAAAGACTTTTAATGGTCATAAATAGAAATAAATAAAGGTTACTGCAAAGTTGATGTGACAAGATTAATTTTGCTATCAGGGATAGCCTAGAGATGACTGGATGTTGGTTGCCCCTTACCTTTTAAAGCTTACTTCCCATCTGTGGAATCATTAGCTGCCATGGGACTTATGTCTGTACAAGCCCAGCTAGACTCATAATCTATGAGGGTGCTATAAAGATTATCTGTCTGCTTTTTATGCTCTAACATTTCTCACTGTTACATGCAGTTGAAAGGGCCAACACAGGTAACACTGAGTGAAGTGTGTGGGGAACAGCAGCACTTCCATGTGCAAGTGAACAGCCACATGGCTTTTACTAAACTGTGTGTGGTACGGAGAAGACACCAGTAAATTCTGCACCTTAACAGGAAACATTAGGATAAGAGGAGATATTAAAATGTGTGTATCAATTATCATGTAACTGCGTGTTGATGTGGTTTGCAGTAATTGGCATTATGCCCAGTATATGCATATAGACTGTTTTCTTGTACAATCTGTATCCTGTCACTGCTGCATTTATTTTCATGAATGTAGGCATCTGTTTGCAACCACTGCATAGTTTGTGGCATATTGTTGCTTATTACCTCTTCAGGCATCGTGAAGCAGGCAAACTGAGCAGGGAAGGTATGAGGCAGTAATGAAACTGCTACTCTCTGTCTCATCATTGTGCTGTACTTGTTTAGGAAACCTAAAGCAAATTTTATGGAAGTATTTTACCAGGATGGTCTTTCCTTATGGAGGATTCATTATGCTACTGCTTTGGGTAGGATAGGGTGATATGTTGTTGAGGAAAGAAAAGCGGCCTAGTTATCAAAACATAAAGCTGGGAATAAGCAACCAGGGAAGATGGATTGAAGACTGCAACAGAAGATGTCAGAAAAAGAACTAACACCAGCAGCATCCTGGTACAATAAATTTGGTGGGTCTCTTAGACTCTGACAGCCTCCAAAATATGATGCCCCTTTGTACCTTGACAGAAAGGGTAAGTCATTCTAATGGCTGATTCATTTTGAATTCTGTGCTTCTGTTACAAAGCAGAGACAATAAAGGCGGGGTGACTGCAGAGCTTTGAGAGTTGTGTTTTGGCAATGCTATACTGGAATAATATTAGTCAACTGCTTTGAAGGTTTGAAGTAAAGCCTTTGCCTTGCTGAAGCCAATGGGTACACTCTTACTGATTCTAATAGGGCCATATTTAACCTGTTAGATGGTCAGTGAGGTGGATCAACCCTATAGAATTTGGGTCGTTCGATGATGGCTTTTGAATCCTCTTGGAAGCTGCAGATGCTTGGTAAGACACTGTTTTTGCCCTGAGCAGGTGACCTGATCACTTGGTGTTTTATCAGAAAATCCTGCTATAGAAAAGAATTGCAGCTTATTACTATTCTCTGAGGAGATACAACGTTGTGGGGTTTTTTTTTTTTTGTGGAGAACCCCAAGTATCTTAAATTACTGAAATGTAATCATAGCATGTCTTTTTGGACCCTATCCCTACCTATCGATATCTTCTGTATCCACTCTGAAACCTTTTATAAAAGGTATACCACAGCTTGGGTAACTGCTTTTACCTCATGTTGATGTCTGGTTGGTTGTCTAGGCAGCAGGAAACATTCACACACAGGAAGTTTTGAAAAGTCAGATATTTGTATTTTGCTGTTAAAGATGTTAGGATGGAAAATTGCATGCCTAAATCAGCACCACTTCTGTGAAGTCAAGTTTCAAGTGTGAGTTTACAACAGTCTTACGCTCTTCTTTCTCTCCTCACCCTATCAGAAGAAATCTTACGTAGCATGGTTGTGGAAGCATTTCTCTGCAACAGCTCTAATGCTGACTTTAAAACTAAAAGCCAGAAAACCAAACCAAAAGAACAAACCCCCCAAAATTAGAAGTGAGTAAAACCCCCAGTGGGATATGCTTAGCAAGTAGCTGAATTCAGGGGTTGAGAAGCAAGGCTAGAGAGTCCTGCGTGCCCATGGCAGGGAGTTTGGAACTAGATGATCTTCAAGGTCCACTTCCAACCCAAACCATTCTATGTTTTTGTATTTGTAGCCTCCATGTCAGTGGCTATGCCTCCTATGTCATTGAAAATTGTTTTCAATATGATAAATTTGTTTTTGCTGTTTTCATCTTATAAATAAACTTCCATTTTTATTCCAAAAGCTTATAAATATGTATGGTAGCTTCTAGAAAAATAAATAGGTGAAAAATAGAAAATTCAGGTGTTTGAGGTCAATAAATTCAGGGAATTGGGGTATGTTTTTCTAGACTTACTTTAGTCCATATCCTCCTTCTGAATCTGTAATCACCCACTTGAGAAACTCACTTCAGCTGGTTACCCTTCTACTTGTTTAGAGAAAATTGTGTTCAATAAATTCCCTGTCCTTTTCCTTGTGTAAGCAGTATTGCACGCAGGTATTTATTTAAACATGATTCATTATTAATATAGACTATTTAGACACTGGTATACTGAAAATGAATTACTTTGTCAGGTATTTAAAACCTCTGTATTGTATGCGGTTTGTTTTGTTGGGAAATGGCAATAGCAATCATAAAGGGTCAGGGATTCTTGTTCTCTTAAGCCTGAGGCTTTTTAGATGTTTACATGCCATGTACAATGTAGCTGTTCTGGCTGTTCTGCCATTAGACCTGAGCTCTGGAGTTGGAGAGGGACAGGGGAGGAGGGTTGTTCCTGGGTTGAGAGGGTAATTGAATTGCCAGACTCAATGAGCCTTGAGCCTCTTTGAGAGAAAGGATGTCACTTACGCTGTATTGTGTTAGCTGCTGTGACTCAGTAAGAGTTTAGGCCACAACTTCCATTCTCTTTTTCCATACAAACTGGATTACAACTCCACTTTATAAAGGTACAGTCTATTCTATTGTGTCTTCCCAGTTCATGTTTCTCGGTTCATAAAGACCACTTGCAATTGTGTCTCTCAGAGACCAGACTTCAAATTCACCAGGCACGTTACTATTTTTGTTTCTAAACATCAGAAGATGGCAAACAAGTGTTCTGACTTCCAGCTGGCGTCTTTAAATACCACCACACTGCAAAATGTATATTTCTTGTTTTATAATGAACTAGTGCTGTCGTAGTTGTTTATTTCTTTAAAAAGAAAAAAATACACTAAAAGAATCCAAACGCGTTCAGCTGCTGCAGGAGAAGCTTTGCCCCCTAGCCCTGAAGGACTACCAGGAATGATTTTAGGATTTTATGCCCTCCTTTCCCTGTGTTGATATGTCAAAGCAAAAAGGAATTTGTAAAATGGAGCTTTTAGCACTTGTCATCCTTTAGGACTGGCACGAGCAAATGTTTTACAGCAGCAGAAATTCCTACAATTTCCCAGAAGCATCTCTCAGCCTGAACACTTGTAGAGTGTCCAGCTTTTCTCCTGTTCAGCAAAACTGTGCCAGAGAAGCGGCCCTTTAGAAAGCAACAGCTCCTCACATGCTCTACATTTGAGCTGCTCAGTGAGTGAGTCTTGGAGCTTTTTGTTATCAGACACCTTTATGGTTGAGTAGTAGATGGGAAAACAACTGTTAGTGCACATGGGGATATTAACTTTTGTTACACAGCAGAGGCATAAGGAGTGAATGACTCAGCCTTTATAGTCTCAGTCTGTAATGAAGAACTGGGGGTACAGGACTATCTTTTGGGTTATCTGTACTCGCAGAACTCACTTTGTCGCTGTAGCCCTCTGTTACTAGCTCTCATATTTTCATTTCAAGCTATGCATTATTACAGTGATTCCTGACATTGGCTCAACAGTTATTTCTGTGTTCAGAATGACCATCTTCTCCCATATCCCTTAATAATAAAGATAAGCTGGTTTGCACTGACACATCAGCTCTTTTTAACAGACTATATGGGGGCCAGCATTAAAAAAAGAACAACAGCAAGAAAAAAGAACCCAGTGTCCTTCAAGAAAATCCCCAAACCAAATAAAAACCCCACACTGGAAAACAAACTCAAAAAATGGCCCAACCCCCAAAATCAGCAAAGCCATGCTGCCATCTGGATAAAAGGCAAATAGTTGTCCCTGGGCTGTGCAGAACAGTGGCAGGGAAATGGAGGAGGGAGAAATGAATGTCAGGAACAGTAGAGAGAAACTTGTGGAACACAAGGGTGAGCTTTAGGATTTCAGAGGAATCTTTAGGTTTAAATGAAACCAAAGGAAATTCGTGTGGGATTTTCAAGAGTGAATTCTGCTTTTTTAAAGGAGAAATCAGAGAGGGAACAAACTTGAAGACAGAGATGGATCCCAAGGGAGAAGGGTGAATCTGAAGTTTTGGAGATAGAGGAAGTAAAGGAAAATGTGTTTGTGGTAACACATTAGAAATAAGAAAAATGAAAAGTGTGTAGACAGAGGAAAACAAGATACAAAAAGTTGTGGAATTGCTAAGAGAAAATAAATGAAGAGAAGATTGCCACAGAGAAAGGGTGTTGAGAGACATAGGATTATGACAGGTGAGAGAAACAGAATGATGGAGTTTTTTCTGGGCCAAAGGAACTCTGACTAAATTAACAAAAGACATCTATATGCCATTGAAAAGACTGTAGAAAACGACGAGTCATAGTTCATATGTAAAATACTGTAGGTGGGATACTGTTAATACAGTGAAGGATTGTGAAAGTTAGAAAGCTGCTAGGTGACTGGTAATAATTATATACGGATATGCATCACAATTAATCTTTAAGTACTACTTTGAGGCCCCAGGTTTTTCGAAAGTGCTGTTTTATTCATCTTTCTCTGTTAATCTTAGTATATTTCAGGTCACTAAATAAAATAGTAAGAAAAGAAAAAAACCATTTAAAAGGAAAGGTAGGGATGATGTTAAATTGATGCACATGAAGCAGTGACTTTTCTTGAGATGTCTGTTTGTACTTAGTGTAATGGAATGGCTGACAGCTGGTTTCAGTTGCCGTAGTGTAATTATGTAGAATAGACTTTTGCGATGACACTATGTCAATTAAGGAATCTCTCACATTCTAGACTACAAAGGACAAAATGACAGTACAAGATATTTCTTCCGTTCTTTTTCATAAAAAGATAGTGACACTGTGTGAAATTACAGTCCTGTTATGATGGCACAAGTCAAATGATGTGAAAGATTTCTGGATTGATTAAAAATCATCAGCATTATAATATAGAATATGTATGATTTGATAAGTTGCTGTTATGTTTTGCTCATTCTTCTTCGTAAGATATTTGGGGGGGCTGACAGACTGAGGGCGTTTCTTGTTATATCTGAACTGGTGTGTGTCAGTGTGAAAAATGCTCCTTATATAACAACGTACTTTAAATAGTGACTCTTCGGTCTGTGGAAATATTTTAATCCAATACATCTTGAGTAAATTTTAAAGCCATTTCAGAACATGAACTAGAATAGGAGTTGGTGATATTTTTCCATGTATTTTGCTATGTCTCCCTTTTTAAAACTTAAATCCAGATGAAAAAGAAATTACGACTTCTTTCTTCTTTCCTTTTAAAGTATTCACACTGTCTCCAAATTCTGATAAAGTCAGTGTAATAATTTTTATTACAGAAAGCATAATAATGCATATTCTTCATTGTTTTTGAGAAAACTGCAATATCAAAACACCCTGCTGCATAATGAATTTATTTTAAAAGCTCTTGAATTGAATTGAAAGAAAGGAGGCTATAAGCATTTCCTGATAGTAAATGCAATTTCTTCTGGTCTCTCAGTATTGATCCTATGTGTTTTAATAGGTTTTTTTTCAAGTAAAAACCAGTCTAATTTGCATGCAAATTATATAATGCTTCCAAATGATACATGTGGAGATCCTCCTCTGCCTGTTTTCCTCTGATTATTGATATCTGTTTAAGGCTTGTTTTTGTTCCCTGTGTTAGCAATGTAGTATTTATTGACATATTGATGTAGGAAACCATAAAACATCTTATCCAGTTAGATTTTTTTTTCTATGGAAGTGCACAGGAAAAAAGATTCTATGAACAAAGTCAGGAGCAGACATTTATCTCATTAAAAAATTCAGAAACATTCTAGTTTTAGACTGGCTTCCTCTGTGATATCTGTAAGTAACTGGCCAACTGAGTCATCTTATTATTTAAACATCTTCAAAAATTACTCCAGACTGTTAAGGTAGCTTGAATTACTCCATGCACTGAGGTAACTGTGTCATTTTAATGAAGCCAGCCTCCCTTTAATTGTGATCCTTTCTCATGTACAACATGTGCGCAGTTACCAGCCTGCCAGGTCTGCATCTCTGCATGTCTATTTTATATGCAGCCTACTACACACTAATTTTGTGAAGTGATCAGTATATTTTTAAAAAATGTGAATATTCTACTTTTAATATCACTGATAAATGTAATGATCATTAATATGTTTTCAGCTTAAAAAGGGTAAAGCTGTGTAAGCACAATGTGTTTGTGTAACGAAACATTTAAGACACTATACACATACTATAAACTCATTACTGTAGTAACACAATGCTTTGCAGTTTTGTAACACAGCTTGTATAAAACCACTCCATGGAACTTATTAGACTTACGGTATTTATCTGCCAGTTTGTGTCAAGTATTGTAAAACATTTTTCTAATTGATATGTTAGATAATTACGCAGTAAAGACAGGATAAATGATTAAATAGAATAGAAGGACAAAGAGATGAAGCAACTCAGAGCTGGGCACGTGAAGTCCTGCTCAGACCCCAGCCTCCACACTGCACTGTGCCCTGGCAGGCAGGAGGTTTGCAGATGGACTCGCTCTTGAGCCACTCCACAGTGGTGGTGGCAGCACATGGCAGTATCCTTTCACTGGATATAGTGAGCAGGAACAGTGGCAATGGCAACAGTGGTTACACTGGTCTTCAGGAAGGTACAAGAGGAGAATAAGGGAACTGCAGCTCTTCTGAGAGAATGTTCTAAGTTTACCTATGGTAAAATTAGCGTAACTATTTTTTAGCAGACCAGGAAACCACGTCCACTCTGAACCTGTGCTTCCTTTTTATCTTTAGAGGTGCCCACGTTAGCACAGCTGGAACACACTGGTGAAGCAGTGCAGAAGCCTTGCCCTGCTTTTCTCAAATGTGACTGTCTTTTAATTTATAGTTAAAAATATGTTAGGTGCTAAGATTAGAAGATATATACTGTTTGATACAGTTTGGTTAAGGTCTTAATATTTAGTATGCTAAGGTGTACTATATATTTTCTGGTAGTCTTATTTGAAGAGGATGCAATTCCTTTTTTTCTCAGGTGCCACCACTACTAGTGGCACTGCAGGAGCTCGTGATCATGACGGCAGTATCTCAAAGCTTCCCAAATCAGGTCTCTACCTTCATATACTCCATCATGTTTCCCTCAAAGTAAGAGTTTAGCAGCACCTGGCCTTTCCGCCATTGGGTATTCAGTTCCACCCTCCTTTTTACCAAACTCTGGTATGGTGTTATGAGACATATTTCCTTCGATAGCCCCTTAACAAGCTGTGATCTTGGTCCTATACACCCAGTGACTCCAGGCCTGTCTCTCTGAAGTCACTTGTACTTCAACATACCCTGTCTTTCTGTAGCATAGCTGTGCTCAAAGTTTGGTTTGAGCTTGCAAAAGAAGTAAGATGTGCCAGCTGTGTTGACGTTGCTCGTATTGGCACAGATCAAGTGTGAGAATATACTTTATATATGTAAGAAAATTAATTTTAAAAAGGGAATATTTAACAGCTTTGCTTTCTAGGCATAATAACTTGGTCTGTATCTAGATTTTAATTACAAAGCTGAAAAATGTAGAAAATCCTTAATGAAGTTGCTTAAATGCAAATGCACTTTTTTTCCATTGAACCAGAGTTAAAGATAATAAACGTAATAATCCTGGATGACACAGGAAGGAAAACTATAAGTCTAATATGTGTGAAACACAAAAGAGAACAAAAGTTCATTAAAAACCATTTTGTCTTTGAGTTAGTTAGAAAAATCACCAGTACTAGTTTGTAATTATTTCTTTAGAGCGGAAAAAAGGAATGGTGAGATGTAATTGCCAGAGGAACAGGCATCTAGTGCCGCTTAAGATGCTGCAGGGTATCTGGGCTAGTCTCCCAGTGCTACTTCAGAAAGATGTGGGTCTCCTGCATTGACTGTCACTTCTGCTGTCTGCAAATTTATGTGTCAGTGACATCTCCAATATAACTGGACTTCTATATTTTGCTGCTGAATTGAGCTTGCAGTGTCTTTACTGTTTTTTTTTTAGCATCCCTAATAATCTCTGATATCAAAACAGTGTAATTCATCTAGAAGAGCAAAAGTATTTGCTAATACATACAATTTCAGTTTAACTAATACTCCTTTACATTGAAATAAATGAGAATTGCAGATGATAAAGTGTTTCACTAGTGACCACGGGGGAAATGGTTGAAGGTTCTCTCAGAACAGTTGTATAAAGGGATTGCCTGTTCAGCCAGGATTAGAATTTCAGTGGGGTTTAATAGTGTCTAAGGAAGTCCCATGAAAGTACTCCTAGGCAGCTGGTTTGTGTTTCCAGGTGATGGACAGAGGCTCATGGTGTCCAGTAGACCAGCAACTGTAAGCAAGAAGTCCAGTTACGTTTGGAAATACAATTATTGAATGTCGGCATTTTTTGGTAATCTCTGTATGTATCATCTGGTTTAACTTTAGAGAATTGTGTGCTCAGTCTCATAATATGCCTGTAGTGAATTTGAACCTCCCAAACCAAATTCTTGTTACCCACTGTTGGTTACATTGTCAGATCTTGACACTGCTCTTTTTATTCCTTGGTAAATTCTTAGTGTGGCAAAGCACTTGCTTTGAATAAACACTTCTGTGTGCATTAACCTACTTGACAGAAAGTCCCAGGCATTGCACAGGGTCTGCTATGACCAAGTACTTTGCAGTGCTTGATCACAACATCTTGTCTCTGTTCTGGGTCAGCTGTCCTGGGACAGGACAGGTGAAGGTACTTGTTCTAGAAAACAGTTTCTTACTGGTGATGGTTACTGAAGATTGGAATATGGAAGAGGTGGTGGAAGAGGAAGGAGACATACTGTTTTCCAGCCTCTCAGTTACTTCTAGTGTGAAGAAAGCTGGAATGACATCCCAGCATTAATTTCTCACTGAAGAAACTTTTGTGGAACCTCAGCCATGTGCTGGTTCTAAGGGGTACTGTGTTGTCTTCTGGTCTTAAAAGGTAGCTCTAGATTTAACCATCTTCGTGGACTTCCCTTGGTGGAACTTCTGGAGGGGTTGGGAAAAGTGGTAAAATGAAGGAAGAACTACACTGTACTATTAACTACACTTCTATATTGACTATACACAAGGAAATACAGTATGTAAAAAGTTTGCTTTAATTTCACCATGATTTCATTAACATAGGTGCAGAGCTGCCATCAGTAGTTCCCTGCCTTTAAATTACACTTCAGGTCACTCCTGGCATTTCCTCTGATGCTCCCTCTTAAGACAATTATCCAGCTGAAAAAACCCTGAGGGGTTGTTTTCTCACAGCCTCAGACATTGGGAACTTGCTAATGTCCATTCTTTAGAGTTTTATTATGGAGAGAAATCTTGCTAGTGCTCATATATCAGGTGGCTATTCCTTTTCTGAAGAAGTCCACTGAATATTGAGAATCTTTGAAGTTGTGAATTGTATGTAACATCTTTAATCAGTTCCCTGGTTTGTTATTTAAAGAAACCGGAAAATAAATGTTTGCCCTGCTCAGTGTGTGCTGAGGAAAAAGAGTTCAAAAAAGAATTCAGTAGTGCAATATCTGCAGGTGACTACATGGAAAGTCGTCTCATCATGTGTCTGGGAAAATTGGCACTACTGCTGTGGTGTGAAGGACAGGAATATCCACAGAGATGGCGTGCACAGATGTGTAAAATAAGCCTTTCATTCCTGTGTCATAAAGAACTGATAATGTAACTGGCACTTTCTGGTCAGACCTCTAACAAGGGTTGCAACTCAGCTACTGTCCAATTGACTTAGAAATGGAGACAATATTTTCAAGTACATAATGCAGCAATTGTAGTTTTTGAAGGTAGATTTGTTAAGCTACTAAAAATCCTACAACCACTTCAGACTGAGGATGCTTTTAACTATTTTGCAAGCTAAAAAGTCGAAGTTTATCTTTGCATAATCCACAGTTTTTGCTGACTTTATTCTCAGTGTCTTTGATGGAATTTTGCATAACATGCTAGTACATTTAAGTAATGTCAGTGTTATTTAACATATATATTTATGTATTATTCTACTACAAAGTTATTCTCTCTTGAAGGTTTGAATTTTTGCTTCATTGGTATGTAACTGTCTTTTTTATTTCTTCCTTTCTCTTTTTCCTTCAGAACTATTATGGAGCTGCCAAAATGATTCTTTCTGACAATCCACTTGGCCTGACATGCGGAATGGTGTGTCCAACATCAGATCTCTGTGTCGGTGGCTGCAATTTGTATGCCACTGAAGAAGGACCAATTAATATTGGTGGATTGCAGCAGTTTGCTACTGAGGTAGGTAGGACTTGCAAATGTCTTAAATTCTTTGTATGTACTATTGAGTATTGCCTGTGGTTGCCTTTGTTAATGCATTTTTTCAAAAAACCCATTGATACTAATAAAATAAAGGTGTAGAAAGCTAGAATAATTATCCTTTTTCTTACAGCGCACTCAAAAGCTTAGGAATGCTTTCATAATGCAGTACATTATAGGAACATAAGGAACATTATTTGTGAGCAAGATGATTGTTTCGACATACTAGTAGTTGAGACAATTTCTTTTATAATGAAAGATTTATCTCAGGTGAAATTGTGGATGTTAGTCAAGTAGGCTGCATAGGGGAAAAGATCAAGTGCACCTGTATCTGTAAGTGCATATTAAGGAGATGTAGAACTGTTCTGGGCGTAGGGTAGATTCTGTAGCAGAATTAATGTGTGTTTATACTGGCTTTGAGACAAAAATAAGCTTCAGATGATTTTTTTCTTTTTATTGTCCCATTTTGCCAAACCTAAGTAAATATGTAGTTTGAGGTTGACCTAAAATATATGTCCATGTGCATCTATTTATAGATACAGATTCACACGTGTATGTGTAAATTTATTAGTTCATAAAGGTAGGTGCATATTTTGGCTTCTGAAGAAGAGGTTGTTACTTGCTGCTTCATGTTAGGAATTCTTCTCATAGGTTTTTGTTGAAGTTCTTGTGCATTGCTTTTGATTATGTAGTTTCAATGCTCCAATTTCCATCTGAAAAAAGAGGCCACTGCTCATTTGTTAAGTTCTTTTGAGGGCATGGAGAATTTTTACTTGACTCAAGGTCTCTGATGGTATCTCATCTGATCTATCTGAAATATCGTTGGGTAAAAATTGTAATTTTGGCCTCTGTGAAAGTGAGGGAGTTGTGGCTATATTAAAAACACCATGTGCATGTGTTAAGATTGCACATTTCTATACAGTCCTTAACTAAAATGCATGCCCTTATTCTGTATCATGAGCCATTTGGCTGATCTTATTTACAAACATACAATGAAGTTCCAGTCAATTTTGCAAAGCCTGGGAAAAAAACAAAACTTCGTAGGACAGACAAAAATAGAAATGCAAATCAATTTGGAAGAAACAGATGATATCTGTAAGACCAGTGTTTTCCTCTGATGTCATGCATAGACTTCACACCCTCTTCTCTATGGCTGTGGGTCATGATTTGATGAGCAAATACTGCTACCTGCTGCTGCTGCTCTCCTTTTATCTGTTTTTCTTTTTATCTCTCCAGGAGACTTGTAAATCTTCTAGAGCACCTGATAAACTTTTCTGCTAGCTGTTGCTGAATCTTCTCTCCTCTCTGTCATTTAAGTAGCTAACCACTTCATTTTTCTTGGGATTTGAATGCACAAATGTAAGAATCAGTGCAGCTTAGACCAAAGTTCACATTTACAGGATGAGAGTAGAGACACTGGACTGTGTTAGTTCTATGTGGATGTTCAATAGTTGGGTTTTATCAGTCAAGAGGCACTTTTATTAGCTTTTCTTCTCATGGCCTTTATTTCATATTGTAAAAAGCTAGTATTTGTTGCACAGCAGACTTCTTTTTTCCTTAAACCCCCCACAAAACCAAAGATAAAACCCCCAAACCAACCGACCAAACAAAAAAGATTAAGCAGTTGTCAAGTAGATCATAAATACGATGGTGAAATATTACTGTTTAGGAACCAAATGCAAGTAATATGTTATAATTTGATTTGTATCTTCTTTTAGCCCTTATGCTATGATTAATAGAGAGGAATTATGGCTTGATAGATAATGCTAAATATCTGCCATTTTTCTTCAAAAAATCTTTAGAAATCTATTAAAAAAGCTCAGTGCTAGCATAATGATTGATATGAAAACTTCAGAGGATGAATAGTTTTGAATGGCTTTGCTCCTAATGTTTCAAGTTTGTTTAAAATTATATTAGTTTCAGGAGTTCTAACAAAATAAAATTGTTATATAGTTCTATATGGCGCTCCCAACGAAAAGAACATTTCAATAAATTTTATTATCCTTAATATTTTCATGGTAGCTATATTTCTATACATCTAGCATATAAAAAAGGTAAAAGAATGTAAAAAAATTAGTTGTTAATAACCTTTAGGTTTACTGCTGTTTAACATAGAATTTGTATGTGTTGTAGCACTCTTAATTAGTAGTAATAGGCAGTAACTTTTGCAATTAGTACTTTTTTACTTTTCAGTTAAATTTTATGGTGGAAGTGGTGTACTTGAAAAAATATAATGGTAGCACTTCCAAGTAACAATCATTATAAAAATATAGGTTATAATATTGAAGAAGATTGTAAGGTACTACTGTTCATACAAGAATTGGCCCAGATACTGCAAATGAAGTGTGTTCACAGCTCTACCTATACAAGTTACTTAGCAAATTGTGTAATTTAGGCATGCAACATGTGTTAGTCTTAATGAGAGCTGCATGGTGATTCTCATGCATGGTGTAATATTTGTCCCACAGGGGCTTATTTACTGAAAACTCCATTGTGCATGAAGCCAGTTTTAGGCTTTTTTTTCCCTTGGAATTAGTCTGAGGATCATACACTTGATGCATTATGAGAGTGAGCAATAATAAAAGGATACAACTGCTAGCTGTGATAATAGATAAAATTGCAGTAAAGCAGGAATGTGGATTTAAAATGGAAAATATATGGGTATGACGTATGCCCGTTTGTGCTTCTGAACAATGACTGATCATCTGTTCATACTGCAGATAAAGCTCCCTAATTGTAAAATATTTGTCTTGCATACGGTAGAACAATAAAAAAAAATGGCACCTTATGCTGCCTGCATTTTCCTTCTGCCCTTTCATATAGTTTTGTAACTATGTTTGGCTCTTTCTCAAAGTGAATTGTAATCCAGCCTGGAAAAATGGGAATTTTGACAATTAAATGTTTAAGTGGAGAAAAGGAAATGTCCGTTTGTATTTGTGATGTAGAATGTGTATACTGGGATGCAGTTACCATGGTAACTGTTGCATCTAGAGAATAACTTGGAGTAAAAGCTCACTATTATAAATGACGAGTGTCAAGCTCAGGTTACACCTGCTACTGCACAGGTCAAAATTATATTAATGTCTTTATCTGTCTCCTTTGCCCAAATACTTCAGAATCAGGAAACATCCATTTTTTGAACACAAGTTCAGTGAAAATATACTGGGATTGCAGTGGCAATACATACAAGCTTGAGGTATATGGCTGTCAGTCCCAAAATGAACTAAAATCACTGGTTACTCAAGTACAAGTTTGCAAGCTTGTAGTAAAAAGGAAGCAAGATCTATTACCTTATCTGCTGTAGTATTAGTAAGAAACTCTCAAATTATTACATTTTTGGATAGACTTTATTGAATCTAAAGGTTCTCTTCTGTTTCTATTTAATCATTCTGAATGGTGCAGCACAAGCTAAATAGGAAATGTATTATTTTAATCTCTGCATACTAGATATAAACACTATATCATTTAGTACTGTGGCTCTTGTGCCAGCTACTGTTCTGGTGATTTGTTCCTCTTTGCAGATACATTCTGACTACTGCTGCAGCAGAAAGAAATTGGAAAAGGAGATTTGATATGTGTTTTTCCTAAAAAAGGCATTGTATGAGCTTACCTGCTGCTCACCTAGGGACATCTCAGCAGAGTACCTGTGCTGGAAGGAGCATTCTGCTGAGGAACCTGAGTGCTCAACCTCCCTTCTCCCCCAGCCCACCACAGTCAAGGAAGAAATGTCTTCCCTGAGTGGTGCACTGTGCCCTTGGGCTTAGGGTCCCTCTTTGAGTTGCTTATTGACAGCTCTGATCAGTCTGTAGTGTACACCTAGTGTAGGTGTGAGGAGAAGGTGGTTCTCATGGGGCTGCCACTCCTGCAGCTGGAGAGCCTTGAGATACCAGCCTGGGCACCATCACTGGCACGGATACACATGCTGCATCAGCAGAGGAAGGTTGTTCTGGGGAGCTAAGGCAGCAGGACAAGTAGGAAAAGCCCTTTATTTGTCAGTATTAATTTTAATACATCTTTAGGTAATTTTATCTTTTAAGTCATGTTGAAATCCATGATAATAGTAAATAAAATTTCAGGATTGTAGAAAGCTACACCACCCTCTTCAGACAATAGTTCAGGGGATTAATCTGGGGTCTTCTGATTTCTCAGGCCAATGCTGAAAGATTTGCTGATATTTGGGCAAGTTATATAAACTTCTCTACAGCATATTTTACAGATGTTAAATATTTTTTGATTTTATATGTCATTTGCATGAATGTTGCTGTGTCCGTTTGGTGGTAGGATTCATGAAACGTTGAGATTTGGACTTTGCAATATTCTAGATCCATGGGATATCTTGGAACTAGAATAATGGAGGTTTGAAAAGTCTTTAATAAGATGTTTTAGGCCCTAGTTTTTTAGGCACTCACCTACTTCCATAAAAACTTGAAGTATTGCAACTTTAGCTCTTAAATTGTGGAGGGAGAATCAAGGTTTCATAACTAGCACATGTCTGTGGAAAAAAACCCTTCTTGTAACATTGTATGCTATCTACTGCAATTAAATAGAATTAATTGGGTGATCATGTAACTCGACAACTTCAAGAAGATTACTGTGCATGCAATTTGCTTCATTTTATATTAAAATGTGTGCAGAATATTATTTTCTTCTTTAAATATTCAACTGCCCCATATTAATGTAAACCAGCCTACAGATAAATATCCATGGAAACCAGTGGGAAAGTGTGAAACTAATAAAACCAGTTCCTAAATGTTCCTGATTTCATTGCCTGTATTTTACTGTCTGTGCACAAGTAAAATCTGATAACAGTTCAGTGTACACTGATATGTTTCACACTAAAATAAATCCCAGCTAGATTCTAATGTCTATGTCAGTAGCCATTTGGTATCGCACCACCCTAGTGGAGGATGTCCAACTGTAAACCTGGCTGATAAACTTATTTCTAGAGCCTTTTAGGCATGGAACCAAGCATTATGCCTGAAGAATATAAAGGATTTAGTTATGAAGTCAAAATTTGTATTACTAAAAGGTTAAATTGTCCTTCTGTTTGTCCTTCTGAAGTGTGTCCTTCTGTGTATATCTTGGATATACAAAGTAAGTATGTTTAGATAGTCTGGTTTTGTAGGATTAGGCAAAGGTTTTTTTACATTTTAACACTGAGATTAAACTTTCAATCTATTTACTGTTTTATTTAATACTTTTTTTTTTTTTCATAGTCCAAAAATAATTTTAAGCAATCATAGAAGAGTAGAATGGCTTGTATTGGAAGGGAGCTTAAAGATCATCCAGTTCCAACTACCCTGCCATGGGCAAGGACACTTTTCACTAGACCAGGTTGCTCAAAGACCCATCCAGCCTGGCCTCAAACACTGCCAGGGGTCATAGAATCATAAATGTTGGAAAAGATCTCCAAGGTCATCAAGTCCAACCGTTGACCGAAGACCACCTTCTCAACTAAACCATAGCATTAAGTGCCACTTTGACTGAAATTAGTTACTTTAATTTATTTTAATTTATATGAAATTTGAGGCAAAAATCCTAAATATCATTTATAACCTGTTTTTAATGGTTTTAAATGTTTTAGACTCATTTAATTCATTATTACTATGCCATAAAATTATTTTCATCTGATTAGCAAAATACATTTCTCTGAGTCATCTGCTACTCTTTGCCAAATGTCTCCACTTTTCATCAAAACATGCTAATACAAGAGTGTAGTGAAGAAAAGAACCAGAATTTTACTACATGAGGGTAACAATAAGCTTTTCCCTATCTGCATTCTTAAAAGCAGCTAAAATGAGTTGGCTAAAACTTTCCAGGAAATTTAAACTGGAATCAGTTGCTCAGCAGTTGAAACCACTGTAGTTTGCTTAAGTGGAACATGTTGTGGAACCTGAGTACAAACTTGTGTTATGACTTATTTTTATATATTTTCGATTATGCTCTTTGTTGAATGTTTTGGAACATGAACCAACCCCTTTGCAGTGAAAGAATGCTTTATTTACATCAGAGAATACAACAAACTCTTAGATTTCTTACTATAGAGAACCGTGCTGTAGAGAGCATTGAGCAAGTGCTCTCACACCTTTACACACTGAAGTGATGCAGATAGGAAAAATGTGATATATTATAGATGTGTGAATGAAGAGAGATTTTTTTTTCAGTTGTTGGAACTTAGCAGAATTGATTGGCTGTTTTGGTTTGGTCAAATTGGATCTCACTTGAGCACCAAGTTTTATAAGCTGGGATATCCTGTCAGAGGACCCTAATGGACATGAGGCATAAGAAGTGGACAGAATCAATGTGGGTTTAATTTGAATAGGCCCTAGACAGTGAAGTAATGATAATTGCATCGTATTTGATAAAAAGTTGAAGAATAAATGCCTAATGTTATTAATGTCTATTATTAATCTATCTAATCTCTTTTGACTGTGTATGAGAGAGAACCAGAAGGAAAGGCAGACAGGAGGATGATGATTGAGTCTTTTCACTGAGAGTCTGCTTTAAAATTCATCATTTGGTCTCATTTTCCTGAATAGGTCTTGGTCAAAAAGCCCTGCAAAACAAAGGAAAAACTCCATCCAAACAAAAAAGAAGTCATGTTTTTGAAGGAAAAGTGAAAAGAAGGGTAATAGTATTAAATTTTACCTGCATCCTGAACACAGTCTGAAGAGATTAGAAGCAGAAAGGACAGTTGCATGTAATGTGCCACTGAACACTTGCTTGCCAGTTACTCATCTCTGGCCACCAAAGGATTTATACAGAGGAATTCAGTGATATTTAATTAAGTGAATTACAATATAGGGAAACTTCACCATTAGGTGAGTAAAAATCCTTTGAAATGCATTAAAGCAGTTTGCTATTTTCGCACAGTTACCCTGCCAGCCTTAATATGCAAAACTGCCACTGAATTCCAGATGGCAAGATACTGCCACACAAGCTGGCTGTGCTGCATAAAGACAGCTTCACCCTGTTTGCAAATAGGCAGAATTAAAGTTGACCATTCAGCCTGAACTCCTAGGATTTTCTGCATGACTGCTTGGTTTCTGAAGCTTAACACTGCACTTACAGTAGTGTGGAACTTCAGTGTAACATTTATTTGATGGGTATGACTATTCAATAATACACATAAAAATAGTTATGTTAACAATAAAGTAAATTTAGTGGTAAATTTGTTAAGCATATGCGTATTCAGAGCATTCAATATACACATTAAATATGCAAGTTATATAATTTTTGTTACTGAATAGCCTTCTTAAACAGGTACATAAGACTAAGGAAAATTTGGTATAATTCAAGCAATTTCTAATGAATCTAACAAAGCAGACATTTTAGAAATATCATTGCGTTTTGGTTATCATAGTCTAATTTCACAGTACAGTATGAGCTTTTCAGCCTGTGAAATCTATTAATAACCACATTAAACTTTCCCATATTGTATGAATTGTCAGTTTTAAATGATTCTTTCTTTAAAACAATTATCTGTCTCTTGCTTCATGCAGTTTGTTAAACCGCTGTGTCAATTTACAAAGACTGGGGGAGTTTGACACAGAAATTTTAGAGAGGGAAGGAACTAATCATTGGTTTACCTAGCATGAGTGCTCAAGTGCACATGAAGAAAATGAACATTGATTCAAAATATAGATGAAAAATTCTAATCATGAGCGGAATTGCCAAAGTTTAACTTGAAAACCCTTTGCTTCTTGAGTTCTAAGGAAAGTAAAATCTGTTGGTAAGCTTGTTAAATAGTTTAAATACTATATTTATTAAGACAAATGACAGTGTATGTATTTTCGAGGACTAGTTAGTACTTAGGGAACACAGCTCTGCATTGAAATAGGTGGGGAGCAGTGTGGTCTCCTGGTAGTTTTTGAGATGCTACATTGAGGGTGTTTGTGATATGACTGAGAATCCCCATGCAATGCACTCTTGAATCCTTTTGTCTGCTACAATTATATACTGCTTGGATTAAACATTTTTCCCCATAATGTCTAAGTAAAAAGAAGATTTTTCTGTGCTGTACCATGCTTCTATTATTTAGTAGCCTCTAAGGCTGTAAGTCTGTTCTTTCCTTTTGTAGATCATACATAGATAGAGACTCAATTTCGTTCCCTACAATGTATATAAGTGCAGAGGACAGTGAAGTCTAGCTTGCGGAATGCAGAATATTTCTGCCTTTGCCTCTTATCTGTATGCCTGAGTAAAGAACTGAGTTAATGCAAATCTTAAAAACTGTGTGACATTACAACTAGGTTAGCAGCCCACTGTGTTGGGCTCTGTAGAAATGCACAACAGTGGGCAGAGACTGTTCCAAAGTATTTTTAATAGTCAGGACGGATTGGAGCAGATCATCACCATTAGGCAGGTGAATGAATAATTGGGGCATAGGGAGAACAGTCTAATTTTCAGGTATGTCTACAGTTTTTGGAAACCAAATTAAGAAGTGGGCAAGATGTGGAATAGATAAGAAACTAAAATAAAGTCCTATAAAAATTATCTAAGAGGAGGCATCTAAAGCATGGGTTACCAATGAGACTACAACACTGAAGACTGAGGGTGGTTCCTAAAAAGCATTTCCAACCCCTCTAGAGTTTGTTACCTATCACCTCTAAAAATTCAAGCTATAAGTGATTTTTCTAGGATCATGCAGGTTGTCTCTTGAAGAAGCAAAGCCCCTTTACTGGCACTATAATCCTTTGCATTATTTGCAGAAGTATTTTTCTACTAGTAAGAATAATTTGTTTGCAGGGAAATTTTTTTGTCATTGCAGAGATTCTCTGCCATCTGGCTGACTTTGCATTCCTATTCTGTTACTGGTAGTCTGGCTCTGTCTTCTCTGTAAAATTTACAGGAGTGAAAGATTTGACTTCAGAGGTTTTTAAGACAAAAAGACCCGTAAAAAGACCAAACCCTGCAAATACAACACCCTCACAAATGCACACATCATGTCATTTGGAAACCCCTTTAATGTTGCGATGCAATCTGCTATAATGTATCAGCTATGTGACAGTACTAGCAGAAGCTTCCATCATGTCATTCATAATAAAATTTAAGGAGAGTATGTAAAGTATTTAACCTGTTGATTGTGTTTCTTTTCAGGTTTTCAAAGCCATGAATATTCCTCAGATCAGAGACCCATCCTTACCTCCTCCAGAAGATATGCCTGAAGCATATCAGGTGAAGATAGCTCTTCTTGGTGCAGGACCTGCGAGTTTAAGTTGTGCTTCCTTTTTGGCTCGATTGGGCTATTCAAATATCACCATATTTGAAAAGCAGGAGTACCTTGGGGGCTTAAGGTAATAAAACAATGATAACAAAGCACTGTTTCCAGGTACTGTAGAAAACATACATATATATACTGTTATACATACATATATACTATATGTGATCCCCCTCTACTTTTAGCAAAGGAAGAGAGGAGAAAATTTCAGATCTGTGAAAGTAACTTTTTATTTAAATAATTTATCATTCACGTTAAAAGAGGTACAGTTACAGGCAAGCTTTAACTGGAAATCTGGTGGCTATCTCCTGTATTCTTTTCACATGACCTGTTAAATTTTAGGGTGCAATTGTTATCAAATTAACATATTAGAAAATTGTGTCAGGAACCATTTTCCCTTATCCAAAACTTTTAAAACAAGATTAAGTAACTGTAGCCATAATGAAAGAATGTTTAAAATTATTTAGACAGATACTAATTTCATGGGGAGTTTTAGGTTTAGAATGCTTTCATGGACTACCTCGTGCAAATAAAGGTGACAGTGACAATCATGGGTGCAGCTTTAGCAGACCATACAATATGGGTGAAATAAACCCCCTGCAATTCTCAACCTTCAAAAAGTTACAAATACATAAAGGAAGGTACCTTTGCAGTTTTCCTCTATGGTAAATCCTTGGCTGATATTTGCATGGTGTCAGTCCTCTACACTAGAAAATGAATTGTTGCCACTGCAGCAATGGCTGTGATCAAATCTAGTAGGTTTGCTGGAATCCCTGTGCATAAGATAATTCAGACACTGAGTAGTGGATACCAAGCCAATCAAAATCAAAATTAAGTTTTACAGTGTAATATGTGAAAGAGTACAAAATGTATTCACACAACGTGTTTAAAAAATAAAAAATGTAATGAAACAGAGAGAAAGAAGGGTGATGCTCTTACATTTCTTAATGCAGCATCACTGAAATCAATAGAGTTGACACGGTTAATGAATTTGATCCATAATGTCATAATGTCAAATACTTATTCAGTGCTCTGCAAGGAAGAGAATCAATTCTGGAGAAGTTGAACTGATTACTTGCATTTTTCCCAGTGAGGTTCAGAATTATTCTACCTAATTACCAAGGTGTTAATCCACAGGCATTTAACTGTGAAGCTGTTTTACTTGAACTAGGTGCCGTAGAGGATTGCAAATTTAGTATGTGAAATACCTATTCACCTGTTGAGTAGCACATGCTATCATAAATACCAGATTAAAATCAGTTTTGTTGCTGTAAAGTAGTTAGAATTAATAAGAGGTTTTTAACAAAAAGGCTTTTTTTGGTAACAGGTTGGACTCAGGTTGAACTTGGCAATACAGAGCAGGACTTCCTGCAGCTGCTTCAGTGCTTATAGTACAATGCTACAGTTGCTTAGTATGTGCTGTGTATTTGAAGCAGTGTGATCTTAAGTTCTTCATGGTTTAAGCTGAATTTAAAATAATGTTTTGTCTGTTTCTCCTATTGCAAAAAGCCTTACATGGAGTTTTGCCTGTTCTGTTAGTATCCTTAATGGTCAAGGAGTGTATTTTAAAATGTATTTCTTTCTTTTGAGTCTTAAAGAACATCTCTCAATCAAGCTCAAATTTTCACCACAGAAATGTTCATGTGTGGTTTAAGGGCATCAATTCCTTTTGTCCTTATTTTAATCTTGAAACAGAAGGGGGGCTGGCCTGTGGCACCAATTATCCATTATTGCATTTCTAAGTCTTTGCAGCACATCTTTTAAAAAATTTAGGTTATTGATGGGTGTGTTTTCAAGGCTTCATAAACTATTGCAAATTTCTAAGAAGACCAGATCAATTTTGTATTTGGAATCAGCTGTTTATAATGGCCATGTTTGTGCCTTCTTAAAGTTTTTTCCAGTTGTTTTTAGTTAGGATGTTTCTTGCATCATAGCTAAGTTTCCTAATATTGTGACACTAGAAAGGTGCCTAGTGATTGCAGTTCCTGTGGTGGGATATTTAAATATAACATAAATCCGTGCTTCTCTGAACGTATCTGGATTTTTCATATTTCTGGACCGGTTTTCCTACATTTCACCAGTTGTGTAAAATTTATGCTTTATAGTAGAGTAGGCATGAGCACACCATGCTCTTGCTTAGAGACCATGAACAAGCTTTACTACTTGTACTCCTACCTCTGCCACTGCTTACAGCGTACCAAAATACTTCTCTCACTAGGCCAAAGAGTTGCCCCTTGAGCAACAGTAATTTGAGAAACACCAGGCACCTGTCCAAGCACCTCTGGCTTGGGTCAGATTTGAGGTAGAGGTGAATTTGGGGGACACTTTGCATCCCTCTTCCATCTCTGTCCCCTTTCCTTTTCCCCTCTCTGTCTGTCCATTGCAGAGTAAGAGTATCTTCTGCTGCTGAAAGAAATTGTATCAGAATTATTGATGTATCTGGTGACTTTCATAAAAGCTTCTTTTCATAGTTAACGTGCATGCATGTGGGTATACCTCACAGCTTAAAACTAAGTAAATGTTTAATAAGAGCAAAATAGTGTTTACAGATTCTGACAGTGATATAACACAACCAGTACTGTTCTGGGAGCATGTTGTAGAAATGACAGGTCTCTAACAAATACATAGGTGGCTTGGAAAATAGCACTTTCCTTTTTTTTGATTAGATTTCTTTATTGAATCTCTGTTGCAGAATCATATTGATACATTAGTTTCTGCCTCAGACACCTTTATTTAGCATGACCTATGTAAGTTGTATTGACACATTCATTATATCTGATATTTACACCACTTCTCATTGCACACTGGTCAAGAAAGGTGTAAAAAGGGCAGTATTAGAAATGAAGAAGAACACCAGTTTCTTATCAATATAATTAAAGTTGATGCAACTAAATGTTGATGCAACAAAAATAAATAAAACTCTTCTGGCCTGTCAAAGTTAGATGTTAAGATGGTGTGGTCAATATCAATATGTAAAATAAGCTGCAGTGAATCTCTTGTGCCAGTGTTTTGTTATGCATATTACAGATTCATTAATTTGAGAACAGATTAAACCATTTGAATATTAGACGTATCTGGGGAGCAGCCTTTACTTTTCTGCATATTTAGGATTTTATCTTCATTGAAAAAAAGTATCTAAAATATAACTTCACTGTGTTTACCTGCAACGTGTTTTACAGTAGAGATTTTGAACTGGCATATATAGATGTCATTTCATTGGAGTTAATTATATATTTATTAGATCTTTATCAGTAGATATAAACTGAGATTCTATATTGGCACTGCAGTTTTCCCCTTCTGTGATTCTGGGAACTTGAAGATGTCATTCCTAATCTTCCCCAGGAGGAAAAAATGCCAGTTAATACACATTAAGTCAGAAAGCAGACATGAAATCAACAGCTGATAGAGTGTTTGTCCATCCTGAAAAATCATAAAAAATTTATGAAATAGAAATGGAGGTGGGTACAGTTTTAAATACCATAGCTCAAAATAGCATATGTATCACTTCTAAAAAATTGTATGGGAAATTTGATTCTCTCTTATTCGATAGCTTAATGAAAGATTGCTATGTCACTTTGCTTTTAGTAGCCATGAGGTCTTTTTTTTAAATGGATATCTTAAGTTTAGTGTTACATATTCTGGTTAACAAAAGGAATGGAGCTGAAGTCCTTTAGAACTCAAACATAATATATGTTAAATAGTTACTTACAAGTGTGGGCGGTGTTGGCCTCAAGGTACTGCTTTCCTGACCCATATTTTTAGCACTGGATGAATAATGCTTTTTTGTTAAACTAACAATTAAAAAAAGGCAAGAGTCACATTTCAACACATTTCCATTCACATATGTCAAAATTAACTAAGGAGTGTTATAACTATTTTAGTTAATAATGATAATAATAAAAAACAAATTAAAAAATCCTCTTTTCCTAATAGTTATGAGTATTTCAAAAGCATTTTTATTTATTTTAGTATGTCTGAAATCCCCCAGTTCCGATTGCCGTATGATGTAGTGAATTTTGAAGCCGAGCTTATGAAGGATCTTGGAGTGAAGGTAATGAAAAATATATCCTGCCTATGTATAGCTCAAAGAAAAGAAAAAAAAAAGAACAAGAACTCTGCCAAAGATTAACAGCAAAATGTCATGCACATTAGTAAAGAACGATTAAAAGCTATGCTAGGCAGAGGCAGGAAGATGCTTCCTCTTGCTCAGGGCATTTGTCTGTCTCCTGTCTGAATGCCACTAGTTTGGAAAAGGGCAATCAATAGTTCTCATCTGGCATGCCTGCATGTGATTAATTGTCTGTAAGAAACAAATTCCTAAATTGCTTTAGGGGTTCAATGTAGCTATTGGAATGATTTGATTTTTTTTTTAATCAAGTTTTTTTCATGCAAGTTTGGCACTACTTAAACCATTCATATTTGATACTTCTTTTGTTCCTTCTCCCTGATATTTTTTTTCTTAATGATTTATCATACAGTCTTGCATCCAAGTTAATTTTATAATAAAATGCATCAAATTAAAGTGTTAACATGATCATCTGTTATAAACAATAACAGCCTATTCAACTTCTTGGAAAGCCATAGTTATGCATTATTCTGTTAAATAAATGTGTGTTGTTTATAGATAATGGGAACAGCAATTTATTGTTAATTTAGGACTTGAGCTGAAGATTTAGATAGTATTTACGATTGCTGCACATTTTAATAGAAGTTACAAACTTAGCATGTATCGTTGGATCAAATTTTTGAGTACCAGGAGGGATACTTTATTTTTAACACGTTACTAAAACCTTCAGTGAAGCAAGAAATTCTTCTTGGAATCTTTCATGTTGATTCTTATTATAAAAGCAGTAGACAGTTGTCACAAGACCTGAGTAAGAACATTGTTCTGCCCAGGTTTTACAAAAATGCTGGTAAGATGCAAGATAAGGTTTTAAGTGCTACAGGTCTGTTTTTCTACTTTAAAGTTCCCTTTGAAACCCTTGAAAAAAATGACAGAATGGAAGTTTAGTTAGGGATGGGGTTAAACAGAGCACTGAGACAACTTTAGCTAAAACTGCTGGGCACAGACTACTGAGAATCCTCTGCCAACCTCAGTTCCCAGGGCTTCGTGTTGTGACAGGGTCTCCAGAATGGACTGATGGAGCCACCACATCATCTTGACCTGCAAGTCCTCTGCAGTTCTGGAGTGCAGCAGAGAATCTCAATGTAAATTTGCTTCAAAGCTCTGCCATTGGTTTGCAATTGACCCTTTGGCAAGCTGGTTAAATAAGTACCTTAGCTTTATACCTCTCTAAGCTGGAAATATTTTCTGGTGTTTACTTAAAGCATTTCAAATCTGTGGTGGAAGGTGCTGTGTTGTGTAAATGCTCAGTAGTGCTGTTTATTCAAGTAATTCCACTGAAATTAGTAAGAATTAGTCAGCTGAATAAGGATTACAGAGATAGGCCCTAGAAGTATTATGAATCCTCACATAAAATAGTATTGCTATTTAAATTCCTCCATTCGGTTTTCATAACATATGTACACAACAGGATAAAAAATTGTAATGACAATTTATGAAATGTCTTGTTGCAAGTGAGGATGGAGTCTGTATTGTTTTAAGGATTGCAATAGCACATGGCTTTTTCACCTCAGATAAAATTTGTACTAAATATCCAAAGACAAAGAAAGTCAGTGTTTTAAGTAGTGTAAATTGTATTTTACCTCTGCCTTTTTTTTCCCCCACCAACCTGAAAAGTATATTAAATGAAATACAGGCAGATTGAATAACAAACAAGATACACAGTGGCTTGAAGGCTAAACTGTTAAAATCACAAAGTGGAGAGCTTACACAACAGCATTGCATTTTGAAAAGTAAAATCACAAGTGATATAAAAAACCTGGGGGAAAGCATTCAAGTTCAGAGAGTCTAAGATGCGGAGATAAAAACACACATACCTATGTCAAGAAGTATGAAATATCAGAAGGGGAATCACACACACTTTATTTGCTCAAAGGCCTTGGGGTTAGGAGTGAGGAACAAAGGCGTGTGTATCTCCAGCTGCATGGCCTCTGCACAGGGACTGCCATTGCTGGTTGCCTGAACATCCAGCAAACACTGTTCCCTGTCCCTTACAGTCTTACAACTACTCTAGGTGCTCAGCCTGTGCAGTGGCTGCTCAGAGTAGAATTGGTGGTGGAGCATGGCTCTGGAAAACAAAAATTCAGCTTTTGCTTCTGGAAGTAAAATCTAATTGAACAGAAACAAGTATAGATTATAAGTGTGTTTTGATTGCTGTGAGTTATTTCTTTCAATAAATGAACACCAATCACTCCACTGTGGACATTGTTGCTTGTCTAAATTAGAATTAACAATTGCTAGTCTAAATCAAAACTTATGTCATTCATAATTTTGAAAACCTCTGTTAGTTTACCATGCAGAATGGGCTGCTTCAGTACAATTGAGCCAGGCATGCTGTAATTTGCAAAGAGTATTCTTCAAGACTTACTGTCATCTCTGACCCTGTCTTTTGCAGGCAGGTTTTCCGAATTCACAAAAGCACCTTTGGCTTCACTGAACGTTTTTTTTGGCATACAGGAGTTCTAGCTGGTGATCTCAAAAGTTGGCCTGTGAGCTCTTGAGTATGCAGCAAAAAGCAATACAATCCTTCCTTGGGGACTGGCATTGCATTCTGCACAACTAGAGGCCTACCAAGTACCTCATACATACTGTGCAGAGAGCATTGCTTGGTTTTCTCTTCAGAACCCCTGTTAATACAGAGTAGTGTCATGTCGTAGTTTCACTGATGTTTGTGCAGTAACCTAAACTGATTGGGTTTTGTTGGAGTGCTGGTTGATCTGTTCAGTGCATGTTCCCTAAAGGAGGTTCTTGCTTCCACTACGTGTTTCTTCTATTCGGATTTTCGCATGGGAGAAACTACAGCCTTTTGTAGTCAGCACTGAATACAGATATTTACTCATGGTAGAAAACTGCCATTTTCAGCTCTACTTCAGTATTTTGTTCCATAGACAGGCGTTACCTGTTTGTTTAGCTTGCTTTAGACCTTTTAGCTTACAGCAGAAACCAAGCTAGCCTATAGTGGTCCCCATCTGAAGATGATCTGAAGGTACCTTTTTACCCATATGTAGTTTGTGCCGCTTGTTTAAATCAAAGCCAATCTGGCCTTTAAAGCCTGGTTTGGGGGGAAAAAAATTTTGCTTTTTTGCTCACTAGATGATCCTGCGAGGTGTCTGTATGCAAGACATAGAAATAGAAGAAGAATAGAAATTATTTTCAAGTTGTCACATTGAAACCAAGCAATTTTGAATTCTTTCAGATAATTTTTAGGAAAGGCCTTGCAGTGGATGGAATGACACTCTGTACCCTGAAAGAAGATGGCTATAAAGCAGTCTTTATTGGAATTGGTAAGAAGAGCTCACAGTCCCATGTTTTGTCATATTGAATTTGAAGGACTGCCTAGGAATAAAGTGGAACCTGTATCTTTGTTAATAGCATGATGGGAGAAAGCTTTAATTTGATTAATTATGGAAGTATGGGATGTAAGAGAAATTTTAAAATCAGGAAGCTAAAGCTGGTGGCCTTAAGAAAGTTATTAAAATTTTCACATTTGTATTATAGATCTTTAAGTAAGATGTGAATGTAGCTGAATGGGTTGATTTATTGTTTGCTTAAATAGTTAAAAATGGATGAACTACAAATTTGCTTGTAATTAATTGCCATGTTGGCCTAGAGCGATACACAAGTTTAGTTTTCAATTTTTGCGAACAGCTTACTACACCCACACAATTACTGAGTCTATATGTAAGCCAGTGATATCATGCTTGGTTGCTTTTTTTCTTTCATCCATATAAAATGTGTAACATCCTTCAGATAGGCTGTAGTGAAATGTACTTATGGAGTGGGTTAACAAAATGAGCTGATTTTGACTTAAACTGAAACTGGCATCATAGGTCTGTCTTCTCTCATATACTAGAGAAGTCCTGCACTTCTCTGGTGTTTGAATCATTGCTTCTTTTTAATGTTAGATTAGAATTGTTATCCATTTACAAGTATTTTGAAGTGCAGCTGGACCCATTGCTGCCATATGATAGGCATGTTGAGCAGGCATTGTCTACAGTTGGTATGAGGCTTAATGCTCTTTATTGATCTAGACGTTGCCTAAGTGAACATAATAGGAAACAAGTTGTCCAACTGTTCCTCCTTCCTATTATTGATTACAGAGATGTAATTCTTAGTACAACGACAACTGTTGTTTACCATCTGGTTATGCAGTATAATAATCTTTGCAGGTCTATTCTGTCGTGTAATGATAGCACAGAGTGTTGTGATTTATGTAATCCTAAATCCTCACATTGTTAGAGAACTTCCATGTATAGGAATTCTGATGTATCATATTTTGATGTTATTGTATACAAAGCAAATGCTGTGATTTATATTTTTTATTGTTTTCATCTGTGTCTTTCAAACTGCATTGCAAAATCTCACCAATGAGGAATTAATTCATAAGCATTTGTTTTCTGCGAGTCTAGCTCTTAGGAAAAAATTCTCTGTCATTTTTAACATCAGCATCGTTCCTCTGCATTTCTGACTCAGAAGCTTAGAATAACAGTTCAGTTTAGTGTCAGCAAAAATGACCACTGAGCACTTCACATAGAATTGGAGTGTTTGGTTTATGTATGTAGGTTTATTTTCTGACCTTAATAAAGCTATTCTAATATAAAATATTTTTTGGTTAGAAATAAATCTAAATGTAGATATATATATCCAGACAACATTTTGCCATACAGATGCTAGGTAAAGGGACACAGCCAGAATTTTAATAAACAAGAGAAGGTATCTGAAGCATAATTCTCCTGTAAAGCATGTGTTCATTGATTGTACTGGGAAACAGAGGGTATAAATGCTAATGAAGGATTATGTGTACCTACAAAATTTGTTATTGGAAGCTTCCTTGCATTTATGATGAAGTTGGTCCCTCTCTGTACCCCCTTGTCTGACTGTCATCTCACTTTTGCAGTACTGTGTAAGACACTGGATAGTAATGTGGCTCTGCATACTGGTAGTGAGAGGGGGAGGCCATGCCATGGGGTTGCATATTTGTGGAGTTAACTATATTAATGCAATACAACATTTATAAGCTCTCAGCAACAGCAGCTTTTCCATAATGAGTCTGAACTGCATTTCTTTTTGTGTTCTTTGCCTACTGAACAAACATATTCAATGAAACATCACATTTGAACATTACCCTGAATCATAGGGGTAAAATAATTATAGAGCTACTTACATAAAACAGAAGATTTATTTTTTGTTGTAATTTGCTTCTGAATGAATTTGTACCTTGATGGAAAATAAATGTGGTAGTTTTCAATTTTCCCTGTTAGCAGAAAAAAGAAAAAGTGAATGAGTGTGTAAAAGAATACAAAATCCCTGATGGGACGAGAGTACAGTGTGAGAGGACTTTTTCACAGCAATGTGGTTTTTGAAAAGCACACGCTTTCGTCTTGCAAATGAGGTGGAATTTGAGACTTTATCAGTTGGGATTGTATAAAAGTCCATGTGTGATTCATGAAACAGAAGAGCACTTGTAAATAACCAGCTACCTGAGGGCAGGTGGAGTTGCAAAGAGAACTTTGAAAACTATTTTTCACACAGTTGTGCATCAGGGAAAATCTATTGCCTGTGGGAAAGTTGTGTGCAGTAGGGAAAGTGCCCTCCACTGCAGGTCCTATCGATGCTAAAACGTAGGTGACTGAGGTCTGAGCATTCTAGCGAGTGACCATATTGAAGAAAAAAGAACAGCGCTTTTTGTGAGAGCTGTTTGTGTGCTCTAATCAGCTATTCGCTGTGGTTTTGACATGAGAGGTAAGGAATTCCTAAGAAGTTCACAAAAGGATACAGGTTAATAGACTTGAAATGAATAATAATAAAAAAGGATGCTTTACTTCAATTCTTTGCTTACTGAGGCATTGAGACTGTGGCGGTTTATCTCAAGGGGAAAGATGCTCTCCAGCCAGTAGGTCTGGTGCATTTAGTCACTATTTCAAAGTTGAGAAAAATACCTTGTTCTAGACTTGGAAACAAACAGGTGGCCAGTATGTGTCACCAACCTTTAACAACCTCTGGGGCCTCAGTTTGAGTCACACCTTACCTCCATCTTACCTTTCCCAGTTAGGCTGTGAAGACTGATGTGGAATTTGGGATTATGAAGACATGTGTTGAACTAGGAAAGACTAAATCCTAGGAAAAACTTTCATGGTTACCTGGATAAGCAGTAAGGATCCAGCTGGGCAATGGCAATGTAAGAGATACACCATGCTTCTGGTTTTCTCCAGCAGTCACAATTTCAGATTACAGCTAACGTAAGTATTAGAGGGTAGTCCACGATTCTCAGTTTTTTACATTGAAAGTAATGATAGACAGTAGCATGCATCATAATTTTTATAGGTCCAAAAGGCAACAGCTAAACAATGGGAGTAACAATATTCTTGGAGTCTCTACTGTGTTTTTTAGTTCTTTTTTTCATTGTCATTAGGTAGGTGCAATTTCTAAACTTAGTCTTATTTCATTGGTCAATTAAAACTGCTAATAAAGAATTAGAGATGAAGAATTAGAATCCTTAAAATTTTCATCTTAGAATTCCAATTCTCTTCCAGTTACAAAACTTTTGGGTTTGTTACTCACAAACATTAATGAATAGGAATTAAATCTCCCAGTTAAACATTCAAAGTTTTAAAACCAATCTCTAAGAGTAAGCATAGAAAAAAATCCCATCCTGTCCTGATTTGAAAGATTACTCAATGTACTCTGCCTTGAATCAGCTCTGCTTTTTGATAAGAAGAGTTTGTGAAGAATTTGTGCCTGGACTGACAAATCAGTTTGAAAATTTTGCTTTTAAAGAAAAAAGTCTTGCATCAGTTGCTGCCTTCTGTAAACACCGTAGAGACTCAGGGCAACAGAGAATAAGCATGCTGAGAGCAAAAGGAGAAATCAATGAAGGGGTGAGGGGCTAGAGGAGAGAGCACATGGTCCTCAGAGACAGCAGAGTAAGGCAGCCAGGGGTATCCTACGGGGAACAGAGCAGTCTGAACGCTTTGTGTTACTGTGTCTCTTCCTGTGTGTATGCGTCTCTCATGGCTATCAGAGCAAATGCAGAGATACCAGGCTTTTATTACTCATCCTTTTAGAAGTTCAGCTGCATTCTTTGGAAAACACGATTCTGTGGTTCTGTCTTTTAAGACTCCACAAAGCATTGAATATTCCTTTTGAAAGAGAAAATGCAAAACAGTTTCTTTATAGAACTACTTAATTGAATAAAAATGAATGGACTAAATATTTGAAGTATTTAAGGACATTTTTCATGTGACATTCAAACGACTACATAAAAATGCTATCACCATAAACAGATTTTGTGCAGACTTTTACACAAACCTCTATCCTTATTCTATAATATTTTATCGTAATGTAGGTGTTTTATATAACATTTACATTCTCCTTAGATGAGTATCAGATAAAAATATATCGTCAAATATTGTTTTATTTAGTTAACTTTTTACAAAAATCCAAAGCCCCCATTCTGAGAAATTGCTTAGACACTTTAAACCTACAAACACTGAAGTTAAACTTGCAGCACTAGCTAACTTTGTATTTAACTTCTCATTGAGTAATGAAGATTGTTGTTTCTTCCTCCATCTTCTGATGCTGAATTGCTGTAAAGTTAGTTTTATTATATGTGGGTATTCAGAGGTCTATTAAATACTGTGAAATGGTGGGTTAGATGAGTGTACTGAGTAAATCTAAGCAGATTGTTGCTTAAATGTGCTCTAAATAGTATATTCTGCTTGCAAGGGTTAAAAATGTACATTAAAAAAAAAAGAAAATAAATGAAATCCCTTGTGGAAAGAACCTTTGTCGTAATTGCAGTCATTCATAGTTAATTAACGTAGCATTCAAACAATGATATAATCAAATCATGTCATTGATTGGAGTGAAATTACACACCAAAAAAAAAAAAAAAATTAAAAGTGCAAGCATTAATGTACCTTGTTTTAAAAAAAAACTCTGTGAGATTGATTTACTCTCTCTTCCCCAAAAAGTAAGTAATCTCCTCATGCCTGTTATTATCTTCTGATTAACTATGCAGTGCCACCTGGTGTGCAGATGGGAGGACTATTACACATCAAGAGCTCTGTTCACACCCACCCACACAGATATAAACCTACGTGGCAAAAAGTGAACAGATGTTCATTTTGCTTGTGCTATAGGAAAAAACTGTGCATCGTACTCCTGATTCATAAACTAAATTTGGAGGACATGAAATCTGCATATGGGGCCCGTAGGCCCATGGCCAGCACAGACATTTATGGAGGAGATATGTCATGTTCAAAATAGTTCTCATTTCAGGTTGTGAACAGACATTTATTTGCTTGCTTCTCTGGTTGTGATTTACCTTGTATTTCTGAGTTTTCTTTTTCTTTTCACTTGTGATTTCACTTATCTCCTCCAAAGGAGGAGTTTAGAGGCAGAGCCATTTGAAAACATATCCAGGATTTATCTGTTAGTTGGCTGCTTTTCGGAATCGATTTGTGTTTCTTGGTGTTTGTGATGTTCCCAAATGTTGTGGGAGGCTGTTAGGCCCCTTCGTGAGGAGCTGTTTGCCTCTGTGGTAATGTAGCAAGTCATGTAAATGGCAGTGCACCTTGGTTAAAGAGAGAGCTTTAGGACAGACACTGTGCAGCCTTAGGCTCTTAGGATCACCAGCTCTGTTGTTGGAGGTTTTTTGGTATTGTTTTGTATTATTTTATAATTTCGTAAATATTTTGACACTTTATAGGTCGTATAGGTTTTGCTGCAAGGAAGCCAAAGCCTAAAGACAGGCAGATAAAAGACAACAAATAAGGGAGAAAAATAATGCTTTGGAAGGTAGTGCAGGAAAGAATGATGTCGTTGGAATCTTCATCAGCTAGATACTCAAAATAAATGTGTGCCTGGCTTAGTTTCTGGGTTTGTTTCATTGCCCCTTGTAGACAAGGGCGATCAGTGTTTCAGAATCTTGCAAAGTAAGTGCTTTTCACCAAGGATTTTAAATGGTGACAATGGCCTTTTAAGCATTGGTATCCATATACAGTAAAAAATATTAAAGGCTACAGAACCAGGAAAAACACTTGAAATTATATTTTTTTGTTGCAAACCAACGTATTCGAATTCATGTATCTGCAAAAAGCTGGGAGCCTTTAGTATTAGAAATAATACCAAATATTGGAGTGAAATAATCCAGATGAATCATGAAGTCAGAGTACTTTGAACAGTTTGAAGAACAGCAGAGATGAAGAGCAGTGGCAGGATCTGGGCAAAGCCAATTCAAAATATTTCACAATTGCTTTACAGTAATTGCCTTACAGACTAATTTTAAAACTAAATTTTAAAAACGTTGTTTTTAAAATAAAGATTCCATGAGAAGGCCAGTGATAGATGTGTTTGCACTTAGTACGAAACAGGATCAAAACTGCACATTGAACTGCAGCTGCATGAGGTGAAGTCCCAAGGAAGAAGGTCTGCACAAGTCTGTGCAGTCAAGTATAGGAGTTCTTTATAATCTGCCTGCTGGGGAGCCTTAGCTCATGGCTCACAGCTTGGAGAATAAATGCATCCTTCTTTAACACTACATTTCTTGTTTCATGTCTCATGTGAATAATATTCTAAATGAATTATACAATCAGTTGGTTCTAATACAAAACTTGTTAGTCCTAATTTTATTGTCTTCTGCTACTCTTTAATCTAAAAAGCATTGCTATTAAAAACCAAGTACTTATATTAGAAAAGGAACTCTGTGGAAGAACCTGTTCTTACATGCTATAGCAGGAATTTGAACTTGCTATTATTCCTGATGCAGCATCTTTCCTGTAGACCAACCATGTACATAAATCCAAGAATTTTTATGCTTGAGACATTTTTTTCTACTATTGGCATTTGTAGTAAGCTGTTATTTCAGCTCTTTAGTTCTCAGTACTGCTCTGGATATTGGTGGAATATTCCTATATATACATCGGAAGCACTAGGCAGTTGAAAGCTTTTAGGGCTAAGATTCACAGAACAGCTTATTTATTATTAATAGTCTTAGGACACTTTCAAAAAATACTAATAATCTGCCCTTGGGCATCCTTATGATATTGACTTGTAAATTACACAGATTTTTGTGCTGTTACTTACTTATCTTTCCTACCAAAACACTACTTAGCATAACAATCTCTCTTGCGCATGTTTTACAAAACACTCTCCTGTCTCTTTCTATGATGCTGGACAATCTGCCTGAAGAAATGCTCATCTAAATATAATGGCAAAATTAATTTGATTCCTATTTTTTTAAGAGTAGTTAGTTTTTTAATATCTTGGCAGATTATCTAATCTAACATTATTTAGCACTTTTTCTTATTCAGGCATATATTTTTAAGCATTTTTTTGTTTAAGGTGTATTAAAAAAAAACACTGAACAAAATGGTGACGTTATATAGTATATTCTCATATTTGACGTTACTTGAATGTTTTTCAGCTAAAGAAAAGAGCTTTGCTTATTTGCATGTTGTTTCCAAAAGTTCACTCCCCGACTCAGTTACCATTATCTTTTAGATGAACCAATATTAATTATGCTGCCATCTTTTTACTTCGACATTAATTTTCAGACACAGAATGAACAACCTTCTAAAGTGCAGTTTGTGAGTTGATCCATGTAATTTACTTCAGCTGAGCTCTCTTTTTTTTGTAAGAAAAGTGTATGTGATCCCATATGTGTTTAATGCAATCAGACACCCTTTGAAATATTGTTCTACTTAATACTATAGGAGGACTGACAGAATAAAAAATCTATATAATATTTTTAGAAATTCCTTACTTTCCTTCATCTTGTTCGCAAAAGATAAAACACTGGTTAAAAACCTAGGCTTGTTGCATTTAATTTTTTTTAAAGATTATACACAAATAGAGTATCAAAATCTCACTTACTTAGTGCCAATTATTGGTGAGAAGATTGTAAGCTATTTTTTGTGTTAATGAATAAAGTTTCAGGCAGTCTTCCTGTCACATTCATGTCTCATAAATATAATGTTCCTGAATTCATATTCCTTTCACTGCCCACTTAACAAGGGGTGTATCTCCTTGTTGAATTGAATTGACAAAGTTAAGACAAAACTGGATTTGTGCTGTGGATTTGTAGTACACGTTGAAGGACTTCTAGGGTTGCTTTAGGAGATCTTCTTGCTCTGCCACTTCTCTACTTCATGAGAGTGGTGCCTACGAAGCCACAGCTGGGCATGGGCAGGGCTCAAGGCCTCCATCTGACCCAGTGGTTGTCTTGTGCTTCTCAGTCATCTGCTTCCTTTTCCATCGTGGCTCAGTAGTCAGGCCTTTGTTGGTTTAGGAACAGTTTGGAATAATGAAAGGCAGTTACCTCATTTCAGGGGAAAACCCTGGGGGATGCTTGAGACCAGTTTTGGTTCTTCGTTTAACTTGGAGCACACTCATTAGTGATTCTGTTTCTGGGTGGGATTCACAGTCTGAGGGCCTTCTGAGTCCTGTAATGGCCTGCAGTGTGTGCCCAAGGGAATCCCTCACTCCTCCCTTCAAGCTCAACACATTAATTGAAAAGCTTTCCTCTTCCAGAAGCATTTGTAAGGCTGTTGTCCAATACAGTAGCGCCCATCATCATGGGAAGGCACATCCTCTGCCCTTCTTTAGTTTTACTGCCACGGACATTTTTAAAGGGAATAAATATCTGAGAAAAAAATTTTACTTGTTCACTATAACAAGTAATCTTTAACTAAGCTACATAAAAGTTTGTGCTGCTGTGTCTCTGAATACATTCAGATTATGCAGGCTTTTGAACCACTTGCTATTGTCATGGTACTTGAAAATTCTTTTTCTAGTATTTTTATCTATACTTTTTACATAGACCACTCATATGGTTGCTTTTAGTATGAAATTTAAAATAACTGTGTAAATACATATATTTATGAATACAAAATCAAAGGCTAGCACGTATGCAAATATTTCTCTGGGTTCATGGAATATATTGGTGTGTTCTGTAGACTTGAGATCAACTTTGTCATTCCATGTGCATAAAGTCACATAGATACTATAAAATGTACACAGAAGACTATCAAACCATATTCAAAGTTTGGCACTTGGTGATGTCACAAGGTGCATTTTTACTGTTAGTGTTTTCAGTGTATTAATGCTAATTTACTGTAAATTGTCTTTATAAAAAATTGTTTACAAGACTAAAACACAGAAATAAGCACACTAAGTACTTAGAGTGTTTGGATAACGCTAATACAAATTACATGTTTATCTAACAGAGGAAATTATTTTCCAAATGTTGTCCTTGACACTGTTTTTTTGGAAATCCTTTGGTTATTGTTCATTATTTTGTGCTAAAAATGTACTGAGCTGAATATGAACCAATAGAGAAAGTGAAAATGCATTCAACAGCTAGTATGATAGCTCAATATTCTCTCAAATGATCTTTGGTGATCAGTTTCATAGGAAGAAAAAGGAAGAATAATAAGAATTTAAAGATCAGCAGGTTTCAGCCAATTAATCTTTAATATTAATAATGCCACTGTATTGAAATGCTAGTCACCAAATAGAAACTTGCAGTGTATTACTACATTTCTAAGAATTGTCAAGGTTTTATTTGTTAATGTTTCATTGATGTAATAGAAGATGGTGTAACTCACTCCAGATTTCATAGGATTGTTTTTGTTAGAAATGGTTCTTTGTTTTTTTGTGATCATTGATAATGGATAGTTGTTTATTTGGGTGTGATGTGTATATTTAAATAGATTCTAACACTTTAGTGGATAGTGGAATGTCAGTACCTTATGGTTATTTAAATTGAAATTAGATTATTAGCCATTATTAAAGATAATTTCTAAATAATACAATATTTATAGCTTTTTCTCTAATATGTTGGATTTTTTAAATGTGAACAGAACTATCTTCCAAAAGAAACAGTTATTCTACTTTTATAGATTGTACAGTGTTTTGTAGTTAGACATTGGAAATAGCACAATTCATTACTTCAGCATCTGAGTCACTTAGACATGATTGCATTTCTGTTTGTTGATAAACACAGGCTTCATGCTTCTATTATGGCCCAGCACAAATCTGTTTTAGACGAAAAATTATGGCCAGATTTTTATCTGGGAGAAATTTATGACCCTGAGGTTAGCTCAGTTGGTCAGAACATGGTGGTAATAACACCAAGTTTGTGGGTTGAATCCCTTTTATGGGTCATTCACTTAAGAGTTGGACTTGATGATCCATGTGGGTCCCTTCCACCTCAGAATATTCTGTGATCTGGAAATATTTGTTTCGTTTAACTTTACCAAGTTAGAGAAGAGTCACTTCAAAACAAAACAAAAAAATGCTCTCAAAAAGACTTTACATACTTGGGTGACCAAACAGGCCCTGTTTCCTTTTTTGTATTGCTTGTCTCCTTACACTCAAAGTTTGAGTTCTTGACTGAATGAAGTCTCTTGCAGAAAGAAATTTGCAGTTAGAGGAGATAGAGTGACCATTCTGTGCATGAAGCGTAAGGTGCTCGGTTCTGGTGTTCTAATCTCTGGGATAAAGTTCCTGCCTGTTTTCTTTCTGTAGTAGCTGCTTGATAAAAAAGCTTTTTGTTAATTTGTATTAAAAAAAAAAATTCCTTCCCACAGTAGATAGAATCTGAAGAAATCACCCCGAATTGTTAGAGTCTATGCCTTCTTTGTGCACAGCTTTTTCTGGAAATCCCAACAAAACTAAGTAAAGGAAATTCTGAAATCCTAGCACTTTTTAAATTGTAGGGACATAAGAGTCTGAATACAACCTCTACATTGACAAGTTGGTTTCTTATTTTTCAAATGCAAATATGGGCCTTTGCATGTGCTGAATGTGCCCTTTATTGTATTGAGGCATAGAAAATACCTGTCGTATCTCAGTCACTTCTGTAGACCTGCCAAGAATGGAATGTTTAATCAGCTTTGGAGGGTGAATAATCCTAGATACAAGTGTGGCATTCAGTGTTCATTCAGAAAGATGTAGAAAATGCAAGCAAAATGTTTAGTTAAAGGAGAGTTGAGTGAATTGCCACTGTGGCAGGAGATGGTAGTTGTTTTTTACCTGAAGCACGCTCATTGTCTTTTTAATTTTTCACTTTGTTAATAACAAAAACATAAATCGTGCACACCACAATAGATCACTGGAAGGAAGCAGGGTGGTGGTCTGCTGAGGGTGAGACTTTTGGGTTCTGGCTATTGGCGTCCTGGCCAAGTTCATTCTTCTCTAATATCATATTGGAATAGTGAAATGTAGCACTAAAAGGACTGAAAGTGCTCAGTTCTGCAAAATGCTGTGGGGAAGCCGTACTGTGTTCTTGCTGGCAAATGTTCAGGCTGTTTCTTGAAGCTACAGAAATCTTCATTCCTAAGCACTTGTAATTTGTGTGGCATACCCAATTTCATTTCTATTCCAGCATTTTGAAAAAGATGTGTAGCAACCAACAGAGCAAATGAAATAATGCAGATTTTATTTTGCATTATTGGCATGAATCCAGCAATATATCAGTGATCACAAGGAAGTTGAAATTTTTTATCAGATAACTTCTTACTCACATTGAAGCATTTTCTTTAGATTTTACCCTGCAGGATTATGCTGGTAAGGATGTATTGTGTCCTACATACTGTTTTCTGAAATGACATTTTAATAATTTATCAAAAATGAAATGTATCTTGCATAGTGCCTAATATATATTTATTTCAACCTTTCAGATGTGAAAAGATCTAGACCAGAAATAGTTTGCTTACATGGTTATATTTTACTTAGATGTTGGAAAAGAGCTTTGAAGACAATTTGATTGCATTTGTGTTGCCAATTTGAAGAGCAGCCTGACTTTGTTTCCTTCGGTTCTTAAAGAAAAAGTGCTTCTGCTTGTATAACACCCGTTCTAAAGCTCCATGTAGTAGGATCTGCCATGCAGTAGGTGTTTCTAATAAGCATGCAGTAGTAGAAGGGTCAGGGACTAACTAGTGAATAAAAGTCAAAACTCAAAATGAGGTGCCTTTCCTGTTTCTCACTGGGCAGTGATAGATACTGATAATGTTTGATTAATGAGCAGCAGACTTGCACTGGGTGAAAACATCTGTAAGAAATGATTTATTATTTCAAAGGTATTGGAAGCTCACTGTATCTTGTAGATTCAACTATGTGTGCCTGAATAAAATAAATGAGATGCAACATGTGAAAAATGAAAACACATTACTTGTAAAGGATATGTCACAAGCAGGGTATTTTTGTTCAAGTACACTTTGTCACTTTGAGGATTTTTAATGTTGGTGTGAATACAAATCATTTAACTGGCTCATAAAATCAACCTAGTTGGAATTCTTGCATCTATCACTGAGACAGAAATGAGGGTTAAACTTAATATGCTGGAACATCCCTTAAATTTTTGCATTTGGCATCATACACAGCTGTTCCAACTGTATATGTGAACAGAAAGAATTCTCTTAGCAATATAATAGGAGTGAAAAAATGTATTGATGCAATTTTAACATTGAAATAAGGAAAATTAATGCATTTGTAGTGTCATTAAAAGGTAGTGTCATTAAAGTTGGTTAAATTTGCTTTATATACATCTATGAAAAAGTCTGACTCTCGTCTCCCTATTCAAGCTGTGTGTTTGAAAATGAACAGTGACTCGTGGTTGGAGAGTTTGCTTTTGTGTAGTTGCAATTTAGTTTTGTAGTTGCTGGGTAGTCTTTTAGCCTGCCTTTGATTTATAACGTGACCTTATTCTGTGCTACGTGTCTGTGGCTGTCGGTCTGGTGTCATCCCTTGGTTCTGTTCAGAGCTGCCATGGAGCTGGGAGCACGGAGAGCTAGTGGTGGTGCTGACTCACCTCTGTCAAACTGCAGGGTGTGTTCAGACAAGCTAGAGAGCTCTGACTCCAGGATTGGAGAAAACTGCCTTTTCTCTAGTTTTGGAAATAGGAAAGATAGGACAGTGGAAATACAGTCTGCTCTCCCAGTTTCTCCTCTTATGCTGGGTCAGTGACTGTGGACCACTTCCCTGTAGTGGGTAATGTTTGGAAATTCTGATATATGCTGTTCCATAAATCTACACCTATTATGTGTACATATCTTATCCACTCTCTTACTTTTCTGTTCTGCTGAATTCAGTAGAAAGCTGAAATATTTTTCTTCTTGGGATTCATCACTGATTATTTATATGTGTATAAACACCAGTCAAAAAAATACATGTTTTTATGTTGTGTAAAGAAAGTATAACCTGATAAAAGTCTTAATAAAGGTGTGCCAATTTTTGGTAAAATTGGATAATGCACTGCAATGTCCCTAGAACCTAAATTCACACTGATTTGTCTGTGCAATTTAATACTGAATGGCAATAACATACGATTTAGTTACTTAGGATCCAAATTCTTTATCAAAAGTTTTGTTTAAGATCTTTTTTGTTAGATTCTATTCATAGCATTTGATCTGTTCTTCATCTTGTTTTGATCTTACAGGGTCCGATATAGTGGGAGTAGAAAAAAGCATCTTTATCTTCAATTATTTTTTCATATTATATCTGGAATAGAAAGAAAAGGAAATTAATCTTGTCTTCAGACCATGCCTCCAGCCAGTTCTTTAGGGTCCTTTAGTAATTTCATAGCTTTGAGTTAGAAGTTTCTCTTGTTCATGGAGGGGTTGGCTCATCCTCTCATCAGGCCCTAGAAGTTACTTTCCTAAGATGTACTAGACAGTTAAAGCTGTTATAAAAGTGGAGGGCATCTGGTTTTACCATCACTGGATTTCATAAAACAGAGCTCCAGCAGTGACAGCAACTTGCTCTCTTCAGTGTGGAAGCCCCAAACTGACTGCATTAAAGGAGTGACCTTTCAACCTATGAACTGAGTGGAGTTAGAGCAGCTTGCCAGCTATGAGGTCTTGGTAGTACCTCTGCAGCAGGTGTTGGCCTAGGGAACATATGAATCAACAGCTGGATACTGAGTCCTCTGAGCACTCTCAGGATCCTGACCCCTCTGTATCTATAGAGGGAGAGGGGAAAAAACCCCAAAACCCAAACCAATCAAAGCTAAAGAAGTAGATAAGCAGAATTCATAGTGATGCTACGTGAGCGTTGCAGTAATTTAGTCTAGCAGCCAAATTGAAACTTCAGAAGCAAAAGCGGTCGAAAGCATTGTTAATGTGATTTCTGCACTGAAGGATTCTGAACTGAAGAATCTGGATCCAGACTCTTGGTCAGGCAGCTAAGTCTATAAGCTATGAGGCATGGAAGAAGTCAGATCTGGTGCAGGTCTATTTGCTGGCTTCTTTTGTAAAAAGTATGCAGAAAGCCTAGCATGGTTTTTCCCTTTCCCTTGTTGTCCACCAGTTGTACAAGAAAATGATAGTCGACCTTTGGTTAATACATCTTTAATGTACTTTTTCACTGTTTTGTTTAGTGATTACTTGCAGCTTCTGAATTAAGCTGGCTAGCTGTGTTGTGGGTGACCTCTAAAATGCCACTAAATTAAGGTTATGGTTAAGGACAGAACTGTTTAATGCAGTCATATTTTTACATGCAACATGTATTTTTTTTCATCTTTTTTTCTTTAATATCTTTGCAAAAAGTACAGCAAAATTTTTTTGAGCAAGTGCAAGCTTTTTGAGCTGTATTATTACACAGTATTTACAGCAAGCTTGATGCCTGGCCCTTTGTATATATGCAGAAATAGAAAATGTAAAAGGAAAACCTATGATGGCTTTTCCTTGCAGTGCTGAGCAGGAACCACACAAAATACACTATCACTGCTCTCAGGAATGCCAGAACTGTGCTACTGCTACTTCTTGGCATATCACCTTTTCTAAGAACTAAATACAGCTATTTGATCATCCCCATTTTGTGGCAGGGACCTTTTCTTAAAGGCACAAGATAACTTTAATGGTTGTGGAATAGGCAAGCAAAAAGCAAGACAACTCAAGGATGAAAAGACAAGTTCATTCTTCAGTTGTAAGTCTGGAAATTCAGTCTTTGTTGCTAAGACTCTGCTGACAACAAAATTTGTCCCAAGACTGACTTCTGGTTATGTGGCTTAGAAGATGAGGCAGGAGAACAAGAAAGGAAAAGCCTGGTTGAGGCAAATTTATGCTTGCTTGATATAACAAGCAGACCAAAGAATCATTTAACATCCTCTCTGTCCAGTTTGTCAGAATTCAATTTAAAAAATGGATTGCCTTTCCTCATGTATGTGTGCGTCTGTGAACATGCTGGAAAAGGACTTCTCAAAGGGTTGGTCCAGCTACTGTTTCAGTTTCATCAGTGCACAAGGGGAACGAACAGGGTCACATGTAGGTAAGGGTTTGAATCTATGATTTATGTTCCATGTGTTTTGCATAGAACAAGCCCAGCTTGTCAAGTCAAGGCAGGTTTCCTGGTACATACTTAAAATCATTTGGAAAATCAGTGGTTGAACATATTGGAGCTATTTCTCATATTTTAGTTAAACAATAGTAGGGCCTGATTGCATAACAAATGCAGTGTCTATAAAGGAAAAATTTATACAAGGACAAAAAAGTATTCTTTAATTTTGAGATTATTTTTCACTATTAAAAAAAAAAAGTTCCTAAACTGATTCGTGTATCCAAAAATGTCTTATTAGGATTTGTTTTATGGTGCCTCTTGAAGCTTCTGCCACTTTAGAATCTATGCATATGTTTTACTGGAATTTTTAAATTTGAAAACAGATCCAGGACTTAGTGCTTCAAATGTGCATGGAAATGAGTGACTAAGTATAAGGATCCCTCCTTAAGTCGGGAGTTCTTTGCAAAATAAGTAGTATTCACAGATGTTCAAATACATTTTTGCAGTCATCTTAGTGGCTGTATTGCATCCCGGGGTATGCAAAAGTCCTGTATTGAAGCCACTGTTACTTTGAAAAGATTTGGGGTCCTTCAGCTGTCATTGTTTTCCAGCACAGTGAAACTTAGATAATAAACTACCATGTGCAAGAATTATAAACTAATGCTGAAAGATAAAGTTCATTATGCCATTGTGTGCTTTTAAATTCCTATGCTATTTTTGCTCGTGTTCTTCAGCTGGGATGGAAGTGTACCTATAACAGTATGACTAATTATCTTTACATGCATTTATCACTAAATAAACTTCACACAAGACAGCAAGATTGTTTACTTAAGCAGTATAATACTGGGAATGGAAGATAGCTCTAGAACATAGGATTACATTGCCAGAATGGCACTATTTATTAAGCTATGATAACGCTAATGTTCCTTTTTGATGTATAGCATGTGTGACTTCAGCTGAACTTGTAGAGAGCCTTAAGGATGTTTCATTGAACATTTAGTATGGCAGCAAGCCAGAATACATTTAGCCTAAACCCAGATGACAGGTTGGTAATGAGGTAGTGATTGATGACCACTGCTTCCATATGAAAACCTGCTTGATATGCTGGGGGGGAAATGCATTGCTAGCTCTTTTTATTTCATTCCCTCTGTATTAGTTATTCTTACTATAGAGGAGTAGCATTGGCTGCTGGTTATTCAATGCTGGTTTCACTTTTGGATGAGAATTGAGTACTCAGCTGAGATTGTAGAAGCACAGCCCGATGGCTACGTTTATATGTACTTCTAATTTCAATGGATTTTTGTTGTCAAAAATAACTGCAATTATGTCACCTATGAAACAGCCTATAATATTATTACCTGCCTCTGTAATTTTACAAGTCTTTATGATTCACCTTCTGTGCCATCTAAATGGCATTGTTTCCTTTTGATATAAAAGGAGAGACGGCCCAAAGGTTGTAGCACATGGGTCAGGCGGACAAGGCTAAACAAAAGACTGCTGTTTATTTTGCCTAGTCCTGTTGAATGCTTCCTTGTAAAGACACTGCACTGCTTTTTCAGATGAGGGGCAAACTGTGGTTCTGTGCACTAAGAAGGATATTTAAGCCATGCCCTTCAGCCAGATTCCAGCCTGATGTCTGGATTAGCAATAAGAGTTAGGAGGAGGCAGCAGAGGCCTGTAGGGGTTATATCCACAGCTGTACACACTCAGAGTGGATGTTAGATGTCCCCAAAGCTGGAGGATAACTAATGTCATCACATTAAGGCCTGGTTAGAAATCACCCAGGGATGCAGCAAAGGGCACTAGGGCAGCATAAATATCTAATGTCAGAAAAGAGTTATTATTAGTGTCTTCCTAGGCAGAAGTGACTTTTGGTCAGGAAGGGGTGAGGAAGCTTGTCAACATAACCAGAGTGACATTGCACTTCCTCAGAGCAAAAACATGAGCAACAAAAATTGGGATCAGTGGTAGAATCAAAAGCCAGAATAAGGAGGTAGTGAAGCTGGGCTGGGGCAGTTTCTGTTCTTCTCCTTCTGCTTCCAGAGATGTAAGGGAAGTTTTCGTGCCCTCTGGGGGTGAACTGACTGACTTTTCAATATGGAACAAATGCAATATTAGAAGGGCAGGTTTGTGGGGTGAAAATGCATTGGATCCAAATGAGAGAGCCTCTATGACTGGGATTTGCTGATGGGCCTTTATGGCAAGACAGGTTTTGGCTTCATCAGGGAGAATGTCTCTAAGGCCGATTGAGGCCTGTCTGATAGCACTCAACAGGGAACTGTAACAGTTACTGGATGTTTGGGCTAGTAACAATGATTTTGGGCAAATCCAGGAGTGCTTCTGGCGTGACTGCAAGAAGGGGAAAATAAGCAGACAAGTCAGGAAACCACTGAACTTCCATGATGTATGAACTGGTGACATCTATGTTTACAAGAGGTTTGTTTGGTACTGCTGTTCACTGGGAAACGAATCCACCTTCCATTTTGGGTGGGTGTTGGGTAAAACAGTTTTATCTGCTTGGGAATGGGTCCTGGAGTGTGCAAAGTAAGAGCTAAAGTAATTGGTAATGCCTCTTGGTGAAAGAGACAGTTCTGTTGGAATTGCAATAGTCTGCAGAGCAGATGCAAAGGAAAGGGATAGTCAGTCCTGTTGTCAGGTGCTGGGAGAAAGGACGGCCACAGCGCAGGGCTGGATTCAGATATGCAGAGCAGAACTTCATCTCTATATGCACAAGTGGAAAATGGTTATGACAGGAATCATCATCTGGTCTATCTAGGTCATTTAACTCCCACAGAAGCAAAATTAACATTGTTTTTTCTTACTAAACCATACCCCTCTGTTTTCATTCTTCTTGTGGCTTTTGCTTTTACACTTACTTGCAATCTTTTTTGCAAACCTCTGTTTCTGGCATAGTAAGCTCTTTGGGGAACACTGATCTTCTTTTTCTGTTTAGAAGGTATCCACATCCCACATGTTCAGTATCAAAAATTATTATCTTTTAACTTAGGTATGTCATTCATTTGAACTTTCCATTCATTTGGCACTTCCATTCCATAAATTCCTGTGTATAGCTGTAGCATCCCCAGGCAGGCATCCTGTGAGCTGCACAATTTGTCAATTCAAGTTTGAGTTAAAACACGGCTTTCTTTTGAATGTTTTGATTGAGTTTGTCAAAAGTTCACGCTTATAAACTGTCCCTAATTGAGACAACCACATTTTGTTGTTCACTGACCAGTGACAAGATGGAGCAAGTCCATTGATTTTTGCCCTTTTCCTCGAAAGACCTTAGTTTTAAAACATAGTGGCAAGCGAGGACATAGTCTTTTGGTGGAGATTAATGGCCATATGGTGTTGTTGCTTATACACTGGAAAGCTTAGTTATTTACTGTAAAATCTGACTCTAAATCTATACGCAAATCAGAAACTCCTACTTGGTTTGTTTCCATAACAACACACAAAACAGCATCAATCACTTATAGTAGAGCTCCGCACTCCATAATTAGGGATGCAGTTTTAAGAAGTGTGGGAGGAGTTCTGTAAAGTGTTTTTATGTTAAAAACAACATTAAGCCTTGTTCTCACAAAAGCTTATGCACAAACTTCACTTAACAGAATGTAATTAATTCCATTGGCGTTTATGGCTATGTCTGCACAACTCTGATGCGGTGTCTGGAGTGACTACGCATGCCCTGCTCTGTGTCCTGTCTGAATGACTGAAGTATGAGCAGGGTTTGCTGGAGGGCAAGCTTGCCTTCTGCACGGGGAGCAGATGTGGGGTTTACCCCAACAGACAATGTCGGCTGACCACTTTGCCTTACCAGGCAAGGATTTCAAGATGAGAGTAAATGCTTGCAGTACAACAACCTGTAATATTGGAGAAAAGTGATATCAAGAAAAAACTGCTTAAAGCACGTCATGTAGAAAAAAAATTATGAAATTTGCTATGTATCTTTTTAATATAGAATTTAAGCCAATGGGACATCTACCATATATGATACTTTTCACTAGTATCGGGAGTATTCGTACCGTCTCCACACTGTTTTCACTACAGCAGTCAAGGACAGATGCTACCATATACAGCTGTTACAACATCATAACACCTTCAGTGAGGCAGTCCCACAGCCCCACTGATGCTTTGCAGTAATCTACAGATTAGTTTGAAATAATCAAATAGAAAGTATTATTCTCCACTCTACTTACTGCTTGGCTAGAAAATGGGGGTGGGGGTGGTGGTGTTGTGTGTGTTTGGATTTTTTTGTTGTTGTTTGTTAGTGTTTGGGGATTTGTGTGGTTTTTTTTTTTAAATACATATTATCTATGTTTTAAAGAACCAACATAACATGCTTTAAGTTCTTCTGGCATTTTTGAGGCAATAACTAAGTTGTAAGAAAACATTTTCTCTAAAGCATCTTGTAGCTGACAAATCCCTGGGCCCTTAGGCAAGCTGTGTTTGAGTCTTGTTGCTTTCAGCTGCTCCAGAGACAACACGTGGTGTGTGCCTGGGAAGGAAAGGCTGAAGGGGAAAACCCTGAACAAAATGAGGGACAGTTCAAGAAAAAAAAGAGTAGATAAATGGGAGAGAAGACAGTAGGACAGTAGTAGAAAAATGGGAGACAACAATTTCTACAATGAAATGGATCTGAAAAAAAATTAAGAAAAGAAAAAGAAAGAAAAAGTAGATAGAATAAGTAAACTGGGAAAAAAAGGCAAATTAAGGAAATAAAAGCTGAAAAACATGAGATTATCCATAAAGATGATAAAAATAGGAAGGATTAAAATAAAACAAAAGCTCATATAGTTGTTCTGCCACATTTTCAATAGTTTTCTTCCTTTGATAACCTAGATGTCAGCTTTTTCTTTAATGAAAATGAACAAATGAATGGAATATGAGTTTTACTGAATTTTTGATCCTTGCTGTTCTTTGTGAAATATTGTCACATGTATCAAATAAGTAAGATCTAAAAGGTAAAAAAATATTTATATAAAAACCTCTCCTGACTGGTCAGCTGTGGTAAGTTAAAAGATGGGGAAATGTTTATATTCTGAGGATTTTTACACCAGTTTTGATTATGTTACTTATTCAACTCAAAGATTAAGCATATTGTTATGTCAATGAATATATTATGGGATTTAAAAAAAAAAAACATAATTAAATCACAGCTAAGGTTGCTAGGTGACAGGTAAGAGAAGCTATATAATTAGACATGTCCAAAAAAAGTCAAGGAGTGGAAAGTAGTAATCCTGAAGAAAGGTTGCCATTGTCTGTGCTGACACCAAATGACCATCTCATTCAAATGTGCAGTTCATTAAAGAGTCACCTCCTGCTCGGCTTCGCAGCTGAGCTCTTACTACTCTGTGTGGAGTCAGTGGAAACAGGGAGACTTTTAATTAAGTGTGAATTTTGATTTGCTCTTTGAATAACCCTTTGACAGCATATTATTCCTTGGTTTTTAAAATTAGCAATCACACGTGTTTCCCAAAGATGCAGTAGCTGCCCAGTGATACGTGTGAATCTTTCTACCTGTGTCAAGCCTGTACAGGCTACTGGCAAAATAGCTATGATGTGACACAGTCTGTAGGTGTAATCCATCTCCTTAAAACAAGGAAGGGAAAATAGTTGCAAAACCAAGCATTAATAGATGTCAGAGGCTTGATTCCTGTCTCTAGTAATTGAGGAGCTCTCTCAGTCCACAAGGCCTTTCTAGGACCACAGAGAGTGGCCCTTTCAAGGACTTTGCTCCCTTCTCTCAGCACCTCGTGGGGCACAGGTGGTCTGGGTTCCTCCAGTGCTCCAGTTGCAAGGAGATGAGTGTTCAGACAATGCTTGCACTAGCACGGTTGGAGGCAGGAAGTATTCTGCATGCTTCCCACACCATAAAGGTTCTAGTTATGGAAAATCCACTCTTCAAGCCTTTTAAAATCCTATTTTGTGAATTGCCCAAGAGCTATCACAACCCTGCTTCTATTCTATGGTCCTCAGCAAATCACTTACATTTCTTTGCACATCTGCAAAACGCAGGGATAAATGTTGATCTCTTATCTGGATCCTGGGTATTTTGAGGATTGACTGTTGGTGTGGCACCTTGCAAATAGAAAGTGCTACAAACAGTAAACGCTATTTGTTACTCTTGGTATCAAAATAACTCATGCAGCCAAGCGTAGAGTATGGCTTGCTGTCTGCCTACCTGATTTGCATTTCTACATGCAATGAAAATAGGAAGGTGTTGCTATAGTATCGATACCTGCCTTTGATAAATTTTATGGCTCTTGATGTATTGTCAGAAATTCTGCATTACATCTGCTATACATTTAATTACAAGGCTTCAGAAATTTGAAATATTATGTTTTCTTCCTTTTTTCTTCAGTGTCACAACAGCATTCCGTTTATGGCATCTTTCTGATGGCTTCATTTGCTGAATGCACAGTTCTGTTAATTTCTTCCCAGGTGTTTAGTTGGATGTATGATTTACCCTTTACTAATAAATGTTCCTCCATTCTGTAAAATTTATGCAATTAGGAATTTTGGCTTCAGCCTAGTATTCTAAACTATCCGTATAAATGATTGAATGAATAAATAAGTAAATAGTGCAGTGTCCAAAACCTCCCCTATAGTACCTCAACAATAGTATCTTTTTATCTTGCAAGGACTGCATTTAGAAACTGTTTCACTTCTTGCCCCTTCAACAGTTTTTTTTCTTTTCAGATATTCTGAAATGTGGCTTAATTCATTATTTTTTTCCTGAGCTATGAGTCTCTGAAAATGGTTTTTTTCTTTTCTGTTAAGTTGGTGATAGAGATGAGCATGGCAAAACAACAAAAAAAGCTGTCTGGTTTATAAATGTATATCTGCTCAGCATTTAATTTCAGGCCTAAGAGTTACTATAATCATAATCCCTCCCTCCAAAAATTGGAGGACAAGAGCTTTTGGAAGGACATGTACTTAAAGGTATGGAGCTGCATCTGTGCGTATGCTTGGTGATGGGATTGTCAGTGCAGGGTTAACGAACTTTCATCCCACATGCTATACCTTCAACATGCAGATTTGATTCTGCATTTGAATGCATAAGTGAATATTGTTTTCTATTTATATGTATACTATAATCAGAAATAAGGAATGCAGAATCAGAGGCAGACTTTGTTTTAGCAGATGATTCTGTTTATCTAAGTTTCTCTCTTCTCACACAACTGTTGTTGCTAAGGTTAATTAAAGTCATTCTATGTCTAATTTTATATGTAAAGTAAAACTAAGTCATAATTTAAAATACTGGTGTAAAAGGCTTGGTTCCACATAACTGATTTGGTTATGCTGCACTTCTAAAAGTTGATTTTATCAATTGGGCAGTGAAGGTACAAATCAAGTTTTTCCATCTGTGTGGTGGAATTTTTACATGGACTTTAAGGAAGCTCCAGCATTGATCGGTATCAGTTGTAACCTGTTTTAAAATGACATGAGAGGTAGAATTACTGTTGTTACATGTTGCAAACATCCACAGCTGTAGGTAGTGATATTTTAGTTGTTTTTAAATGCTAACAACTGAAATCATCTGTGAATGGAGAAAAATTGTATTCAGTTTTTGATTTAAAGTCATTGTCCTTTTCCTACGCTCTGATTTTACAAGACTGAGTTATTTTGTTGAATAAGGCAAGCCCAGTTCCATCACTTACTGGGAAAGAGACTGTAAGTAGCAAGGTGTGCTTTCTGCAAACAAATGTGCGCGGTACTAATTAGAAGGATGGAAGGAGGTTTGGGAGGGAAGACATTTCAGAAATTAGCTCTCGATCCTTGTGTGAGATCTGTGTTTTCAAGTTCTCCGTGGCTGAGCTTTGTTTCTTTGTAGCGTGGGTGGAGGAAGAAGGGGTCTGACTCCTGGTACCCTGCCACTGGCTAGGAGAGCTCTGTAACTGATAGAAGCATACCTGCTGTTGAATTTTTCTGTTCTCCGAGTGTCTGATACCTGTGCCCTGATAGGGAATACTTTTCTTTTACCTAACTGTAGTAGTGGATTTTTTAAATCCCAGATGAAAAACTCAGAAATCTTCCCATGGCTCAGGACCTCAACCAGGGCATATTTCATAGAATTGTAAAATAATTGGAAGGGACCTTTGGCAATCGTCTAGTGTAGTCCCCAGCTCAAAGCAGGGTCAGCTGGAGCAGGTTGCCTAGGACCATATCCAGTTTTGAACATCTCAGAATACATAGGAATGCTTGTTCTGAAAGTCTCCTGGCACTCCTGAGGTGCTTTTCCTCCACATCAGTAATGTACAGACATACAGACCTTTTGGCAGACAAGGGATGGGTCCTGAAGGGTACCTAGGCCCGAATCAATGAGAGTATTTAGGTGCACACCTAGGGTAGGAGTTTGTTTCAAGTACTGTCCTGTTTGGTCCTTAACACCTGTAACTGTGTTACAGTTGATGTCAGGTTTCTGCAGGGAAACCTTTTTCAAACTTGATTTTAATGTGAGTGCTTTCACAAACATATCTGATTTTCACTACCCAACTTGCCTACAAATCCCTGCTAGAATTTTCTTTTGGCACATGGGTAGTCACAAAAGAATTCCAATTTTGTTTCTAGATGGGTTTCTGTGTTCAAAAATTTTTGTACTAATGTGAAAGTAAGCAAGTTTATTATCTTTTGATCTGCATATTTTTGTTTCAACTCTAAACAGCATGTTATCTGTGGTTGTATTTTATAATTGCGTATAATTATGTAATTATATCAATTTTTTAACTACTGTCAGACGCTTTAAAAAAAAACTTCAGAGCTTTTTAAAATTTCAGTTTTACTATTATAATATTACAATGAAGAGGTTTTTTTCCTTCATGCTTTGCACAGAAAATATTTCTGGTAAAGCAGATGTAGATAGAATGTGGCAATGTTTTAGCATAAAGAAATTGAATATAATATCTGCTTTCCCGATTAATTGATTAGCCCAGCAAAGTTCAATAGCTAGCTGAGGGTTTCCAAACTGTCAAAATATTCAGTGACAAGTTGATGTTGACATAATTGAAGTTGAATGTATTAATTTTGTCTTAGTGATCCAGAAATCAATGCATTTTAATACTGACTTTGGTCTGGGCTGGATCCAAAGCACAATTAAGAGCCTAGTGCTGTGAACAACTAAACTTTTTCTTTAATTGTGCAGCTCTCAGCCATTTCAGATAGTGGCGAGCATATCAAGCAGGTAGGTCTAACTATGGACAGAGAGCAAAAAGTTTCTTGACAATGTGCAGAGATTAATTTGTGTTAAAAAAAAAAAAAAAAGAATATTTAAAATTAGCTTAGTCTGTGCTTGTATGTTGGCATTATAGCATATTTTCAAAGCCTTTGACAGTTTTGAACAAAAGTTACCTTTTAGTTCAAAACACAACAGCAAATCGATATAATTCAGTAGATCCCCAAATAGTCTTTATTTCAATGAGCCTGTTTTTGTGACTCTCACAGAAATCTGTTTTCAGTTTTCTTCTGATGGATTAATAGAAAAGCTGCATTTACTAGAACTGCCAAATTCTACATTTGACAAGAAATTAAATGTGTTTTAAAAAAGAAAGAATAGCACAAACTGCATCTTAGATTTATGCTAGTGCCATTGGATTTAGGCACTTGAAAGCAATTTCAAGAGCAGGTTTGCATACAACAGAAACCTGTAAGCAAGCTGAAAGTGCTGTTTAGGATTCATAGAGGAACAAAATGCGTACTCCATCTCTGACATAATTTGTCATGAGGTTTATGAAAGTTTTTCATCGGATTATAATATGTAAAGTAATTAAAGATACAATTTGCTATTTAATAAACAATGTGTTTTTTAACTTCATTAAAGATGCTGCCTTTCTTAATTGTAATGGTCCAAAAGGTTGTCAGTGAACTGTACATTAACTGCAGAGATAATAATGATTTTATATGCTAATAATTTTTAAATTAATAACTCATGTAGCTTTTCAGCCACACAGGGAAAAGAATTTGCATTCTTAAAGCTTACTTTGGTATTAACCACTTTACTTGGGGAGAATGGATATCCTTGTATAAAATGTTCATTTGTTTTACATTAGCACAAATGCAAGCATGTAGGACCCACTGGTGTGAAAGGATTAAAAGCAGCAGCATTAGACAAGCATGAACATTTCAGAGAGAAATCCTTGTTAGAGGGACCTAGTGGGACTGTGTAATATGATTTTCTATTTATTGATCTTGTTTTTGTTACCGTCTGAAACTCTTTTGGGAGGGAATCTTCCTATTGTAGTACAGCAAATACAAAAATGTGCACCAAGCAGACATTGAGGATTCATGCTCACTCCCAGGTAAATTTGATTGCCTTGGTTGGCATTAGCATGGGTTGGATGCCATGTCAGAGGAAAAATATGCTCCTTTTGGAGTATTTGCATCATCACTGCAGGTAATTTGAGGTGTCTTGTTCTAACTTCCTGACATCTGTCATAGCCATCTCTATGGACTGAAAAGGGACATACAGTCCTACCTCACTGATGCTTGAAGTATCACAAAAATTTGTTGCTTAACATGAGTATAAATTTCCCATTTTGAATGTTTTACTTCCCCACCAAGAGCATAAATTTAAGAGGAGGAGGAGGCTTCTGTGCATGCCTGTGCAGGTATCTGCACCTACAAGCCAAGTACCTGACCCATGATCTTCAGTGGCCATGTTTCACTTCACGTTCCTGGCTGTTGGTCATTGAGGAGGCATTGGGAGATGTGCACCACCATTTCTTTGTTTCCTAGATAGTAACCTTAGAGCATCTGAGGTTTAACTGCACTGTGTTTCTGACCCAAAGTCTCAGATTTAGTGCCCTGTCAGCAGTGTGGGAAGTGCCCAAGGAAAATTTTCATTTTGATGAAAATGGTACAATTAGTTAATAAAGATACTCTGTCTTTTAAGTAAAACTTTATATGAAATACCACATATGCTGTTGTTGAGAAAGGAATTCAGATTTAATTAATAGATTAAAAAAACTTAAGACAATTCATGAGTTCTTTCTGTCATTTACCCTTACTCAGAATAGGATTTGGTCAAAGTATGAACTTGCTTTGTTATTTCCACTATGTGAAAGTATGAAGGGGTAGCTATGCAGTCGCTGTAATGTTTCTGAGCTGATCTACTTGTGTTGGAGAATATGAGTTTAGCAGGATATTCACATGAAACTCCTTGCTACAGCTGCTTTTAAAAGGAAAGACAGATAAATATGTGCTTAATGATAAGGACATTGACATGTAGGGGGTAAATGACCTGAGTGAGATAGCTCATTGACCCTCCATCGTGTTAGAAGAATGTCATATTTGTTGCAGGGTATTCTGTACTGACACATGGTGTGTGACAATCTGAGAAGATAAAGCCTCTGATGACACATACTTATTATTCACCTGCAATTATAAAACTCTGTGTGCTTTTTTTCATAATTGATAGTGAACACTGGAGCATAATCATGTTGAAAGTGTCTCTTCAGAATGTTGCTTTAAAGAAATGAGTAAGAAAATCTTCTCAAATGTTTTGATAGATGATTCATGGCACTGGAGCTGCTGATGAGGAGCCAATATAGCCAAGTCTATAAATATGCAGTTACGAGAACTCTGGAAACATGAATTCTGGTAGTGTGACAGATTCAAAAAGCACTTTTTCTACAGGAGTAGCTTTATAAAGTTACTCTCTTCCTGTTCTACATTCAGATGCCATTGTCTAATTAGTCTAATTGGCTGGCAAATTTGCCAGCTTTTAAATAAAATTAGTTTGGAGGTGAGAGAACAAATACCATCAGAAACCTGATTTATTCTTTCTTTCTGAAATAATTGTTTATTTTTAACTGAGCAGAGCTAGGATTTATTATTTCTTGGGTATTTCTGTTTAATTTACTGTATATGACACATTTCCAGAAGAAATTAATATTGGCAGCCTATTCATGAACCTTTAAGCAAAGTAATCGTAATGGAAAGACTGACCTTCATCCTACCTGGCAGTAATGGATAAACCTCTAGCAAAGAACAGTTACCTGATGTTATTTTAACAAAATCAGCTTGCCTTAAGTCAGTATATGTGCATTTTCCCGTGTTTCTTATTGCTTCTGAAGATCCAAAATACACTGAGGGTAATGAGAATGAATGATGTCTTAGATGTGTTCTTTCCTTGAGCTGCTGGTTGTATTAAATCCACAGCTCCTGTGCAGACCTACAAATCTATAACATCCGTTTCAGATGAATTTGGAAACAAGGGGCTGCGTTCTTTTATTCTTGGTGCAGAGATTAAAATTGATCACAGCAGACACAAGGGAGCAGATTTGAGTATCACAGCTCAATGCGGTTAACTGGGATAGTGCACGGCTCCTGTACTACTTAACTGTTGCCACGCAGGTTACGGATGTTATTGATTGCAAGGGTCAGGGGAGGCTGCAGGGAGGTTATGTTGCATGATGCTATTTGGTAATTTTTGAGGGACAAGAGCTATGAAGTCTCATGGCATCTGGGGCAGGTACAGTTTAAACCTGACAAATGGAGATTTATGTTTGTGCGAGCTGGCAAAGCCCTTCAGGTAGAAATAATAAATGGAAATTTGATAGGATGGGTTTTTTTATCATAGGTCAAGTATTGTGCTGTAGAAAAATTGAGAAAAAAAGATTTAATTATTACCTTTTCATCAGAATGCACTGATGATAGGTTTTCAGTTGTAGATCTGTGCTGCAGGATAATGAATAACGTTTAGGAGTCTTTTCTTGAGGCATCCTTTAAAATATATGTAGAGATGGTTTACCTGAAGTGAGTAAAAAATGCAGCGTAGGCGGAACAGCACAGGAGTAATTACTGAATAAGCTTTATAGCATCTTTTTGTTCTTTCATGTGGACAAAACCAGTATATAAACATGCTAAGATTTAAGGTGAGACAATATAATACATTAACAAAGAAGTGGGAAAAAATATTTGTTTCCTATATGGAAATTTCACATAGAGTGCTAATTACTCATTAGCTTTTGGAAGACCTTGCTGAATTACATTGAAGACTTTTATATGTGAAAAAAAGAAAAGATGAATCCTTGTAATGTTTTAAAAATAGGAATGTCCAGAAAATTCTGTGCTGTATTTTGCAAATATTACTTAGCATGTGGGATTTTCTTCCTAGAGAAGTAAGTTTTTACAAATATTTAATATAGGTCCAATTATACAGGGTGCAAAGCTGTGATTGACTCAGCCTATTGTTTCATGGTCACTATATTAAAACAGAATGGGAGCTATGGAGTAGTGTGCAACAGAGGAATAGTTGTGGTTTTAAGAGAAATGGCTGTAGTTAGATATTTCTATGATTCTTTGCTGCTTTATTCCATCAAATTTAGGAAACAATATAAAAATCAGTGTTTAGATTTGCAACACAGATACCACCCATTGGCTATTATATTCCTAATATATCAAAAATGCAGGTTAATTTTAGGTAGTATAAGTTGATGTCTCAGTATATCTCATTGCAGCTTCTTCCTGTACAGTGCCCGAGGTCTAACAAAGGTGTTATTCCAGAATATTAATGTCTTAATTACTCCTCATGTATTTCTACAGGATGAATTTGCTGCCTTTGATGGTTTGGTTTTTTTCAGCTATTGCTTTGCAATACTGTAGAGGCCTAGTATTTATTTTTTGTCATGATGCCAACTAAGTATTTGTGGTTTTTTCTTTGTGAGTGTTTCTTACCAGTTTTGCTCTCATTTCTGTTCTCATTGCTCTCATATCCATTCCCTGTGTATTTATTGTATGTAGCCACTATTGATCCAACTTTTCAAGATTTTTTTCCCCTGTTTTGAAATGGGGAGACATATGAAGACCTCTTTTCTATGCTAATGTTTGATTTTCCCTTTGTAAATGTTCATTTGCTTAGATTATTTCAATATAGCAGCATGACTGCCTATAAACAGGGCTTATTAGACAGTTAAGTTATAATGAGTCTGCTTGGGGAAAGACATTGTTTCCATTGCTAACAGGTGTGGTAATATTTTCTGCTTTCTTTTCAGGAGTGTGTTACTCCCAGTCTCACCATCCAGTTTATTTTGCCTTTGCTTCCACATACTTGGATTTTCTATACTGTATAAAAATCGCTTTACTGTGACATAGTTTCTGAGATGATAGATTCTTTTGGTGTCCTTCAAGTTACTGCTAGATGGTCCCTGAGGAGGTGATCTTTCTTTGTGGCCACTTCAGCACTGTTTACTGAGCACGAGTAAGCACTGGGTCTAGCTTCTTTTCCACTAGGGTGGTGCAGTGTATCACACTGGCAAATACTATCTGGCTGGTGTCTGGAGGAAACACAGCCCCCTGTCTTTCCATTGGCAGGTTACTGCTAGGAACAAACTTGTAGAAGAAAGAGGGAAAGGAACTGACAACATTAGCATGTCAGATCTGCAACTTCAGCATTCCTGGTTCAAGAATGCTCCCGAAAAGTGACAGCTCAAGTCCGTGGTGGGAAGTGACCAAATTCCAGTCAGGACTAAAATCCAGTTTAGCTCCATTGTAAGCAGACTGAAACAAACTCTGCTCCTGGGTGGAATGATACATTCTCGTGGTAGAGATGGATTGGACTCAGACTGCTAAATGCATTTTCACTAGTGACCTTTTCAAATTTGTCGCCAGTATAATAAATGTTACCGAGATGACTTAAGAAAGGTTTGCAGCAATATTCCACTTTATTTTTTACAGCATATGTTTCTTCAGTTACTCTGTATTACAATTTACAGAACTCTTATGTTCTACAAATCAAGATTCATAGCAAACTGTTTCAGTGCTTTAAGTCCTGCAATAAACAACACCAGGCAGAACATAACCAGAGGGAAGGTAAGCAGACATCTGCATTCATCCTTCTCTGTGATAAGGTTTACTTCATAGTGATCTTCACGTTCTAGCAAGTTCATTCGCTGGGGCTACCAGCTAACTTCCTTTCATCCTCAACTTGATTACTTGAGATATGAGGAACATTAAGTATCAGTTTCCGAACACAGAAGAAAGGCTAGAATTACCATCTGTTTCTTAATTTAGAAATCTGTATTTGTTTGTACAACCTAGTATCACTTCTTCTAGCATGTCCTATAAAAAATTATGTTTTAAAAACTCTTAGCGATGCACTATGCTTCAGTTCTGAGGTATGCATTTTAGAAGAGTTCTCTTAGAGGATAAGTGCTCAAAATATTGAGTTCAAAATCTTCATGGTGCTTACCTGAAAAGCCAACTATTGAGATTTGAACAATTATTACATAATTTCTCCAGATCTTTGTTTTATCATCTTGAAACACTGATGTTTTTTCATTAAAATACATTCTTTTAGTCATGCTTGAGTGTTGCCCCATTAAATTTCAAAGTGCAGGTCCCATATGTTGATCATAATAAAATTAAAAACAGCAATTGAGACTAGAGATAGGCGGTGGAGGGGAGGCTAAAGCCTTGTGTAAGGCTGGACTGATTACAATAAAATCAAATTTGGAGTGGAGTCTATATCTGATGGGGCTGATGAGTTATGGTTCACCTTCGGACACTTTGGTTGACATTAGATGTCAGTCTGATCTGATCATGGGATCACTAAATGTTGTGAGGGCAGACCAAAAGGCTGCAGTGTTTTGTATTCCATGCTCAGACAAACAACACTGATTGTGTTGTCATAATCCTAATTTCCATCACTCACGTGGATTGATTCTCAATTCTGCCTGTGATTCCCATCTGCACTTTCTGTTGTCTAGCTCATGTGACTTTTGGCTACCTTTAAACTGGGTTTGGACAATTGATACTCAAAGAGAAATTGGATTATAAAAACAAACTTAGTTCTAAATCTGACTCCTTCATTCCTATTATTTCGATACCACTTGCAAGAGTTCAGATACTTATCTCTGTGTCTAATTTAGCAACAAAGTAAGGTGTGAGACCTACAGACTGCATTGTTTCCAGGTTCAGCTACTTATTCAGATGTTTTTAAAAGCCGTGGTATGGATACTGGTGTTCAATTTAGAATGTACTGCAGCAACTGTGTATGGCTCATGCTGGTAGATGTGAAGGGTGTTTTCATATATGCTCTACACACTGTTCATTCTAACTTGAGGGTAAGAGAAGGCTAACCCTAGTGTAGTTCTTTTACTTTTTTCCCTTTACTTTTAATTTTCTATGAATGAGGCCTTAAGCCATCATTAGGGAATTACTCCTAAAAATCTTGCAAGCGTACCTCTTCCAAAGAAAATAAATCATTAATAAAAAATACAGAAAAGGAGCAGTTATATTACAAAATTAATCTACCAGGCTTACAGAGAAAACAAATTTGAAGGAGCCACCTGCTGTGGAGATGAGGCAGTAATCTCAACAGCAGGAAATAAAGGGAGAGAGGGAGAAAATACAAAAGCATAGACATTAAAAAAGTAATTAAAACACTTATCTGCATCGACATACATATCAAACAAAAAAAATCAACCACCTAGAAAACATACTGTATTGAACCTCACAACAGGAAGTAACAAAGCTGTCCCCATAAAAAAAAATCCGACAAAATGAGAGAGATTGTTTACAAATACGAACCTCAAAAGTGTTTATACTAAAGTGTTAATCACTGATGGACTGACCTTGAGAAAAGCTGAGCAACTGCAGAGTATTTGCAACTTTTCTGAAGGATTAGATGCCCAGTATCAAACCCTTAAAAGTGTAGAGAAAGTAACTCTTTAGATATCAATGGTTGTCTGTTCCATGCATGGTGAATGCCATAGCATGAGTTGTAGAGGTGTGTTTAGTATAATCACTGTGTGGCACAGCTTAAGTACCGTACTTGGGTTATGCATTTCAATGTAGTTCATTTCTAAAGTGTGCAGTATTGACCCATGGACAGCAATGTTAGCAATATGGATATAGTGAATGTGGCTTCTTAGAAACAAGTAGGTAGAGCATATCCCACTGCATATAAGTAAGTTTCTATCCTGTCTAGGTAAAACTGAAAATTTGACAGTTATGAAAGTTTACAGTTTCAGTGTTATCGTTCAAGACAATACTTCAACATACTTAAAACTCATAGTCCGGTTTATACATATCATGGATTGTGTGACATTAAATAAAACTGTTTTAAATACATGGATTTTGATCTCCAGTTTCCCAGCCCACAAACGAGACTTGTTCAAGAAGATCAGAGCATTCAGAAATATTAAAGCAGTGCTTATGCACTTGGATTTTACAGTGTGCCATGTACCTTTGTAGTCACAGTCTGACCATATGGTACCTGTAGCTGCAAGTCTCTGAGCAAGTGTTAAATGTCATCAGATGTGCTACATCTGAAATATTTTTGTATGGGAACACAAGGAGCAGGTTGGAACACCCAGTGTGTAAAAAGGCAGGGTCATGGGCCAAAATGGTGCTTTTCTGTTAATTCAAAAGGACCCTTTCAGAAGACAAATGGTGAGTTTAGAATTTACCTGCAGAGGGCGATTACCTTAGCTCTATATCTACTTTAGTGCATCCTTTTAAGAAAGTTAAAAAAAAATAAACAAGCTTTGTTAACAAAACTGATTTATCAGACAATGTCATTTCCTCTCTAAAACTCTCATCAGTCTCTGGCCATCAGCCTTCCATGGCTCCTTTGCCCAGGACACATGAAGGGGCACAGCCTATTCCTGGCCAAAGGTGCAGAACTGCTGGTGCAGAATCTGTGCTGCCTCCTTGCTAGACTGTGCTCAAGTTTCTTATGCTGAGGAGCAGGCTGGGCTCAGCTTGTCTGGCCTTGGCCTCTTGTATATTATTTCAGAAGACTTGCATTGCCACCAGAGCAGATATTCAGGTAATCAATCCTTTGTTTCTTCTCTCCAGTTTTGTATGAGATTCATGGATTTTTCTCCTCATTCTCAATATTATCAGACTGTTAAAGGCTTTCCACCCAATCCTAGGATTTCCTGTAATGGAGGCTGTGAAGGACAGAAGAAGAGTTTTCCTTGTAAATGTGATTTTTCGAAATCTGGTTTAACTCTGAAACAGAAGCATGGATATGGTAAAAGGTGGAAAGATGTCCTTGCCCTCTAACTTTCTAGCTCCAGATGTGTATGGCAAGAGAACATTAAAAAAATAATCCATAAATTGGTGAATGGGGTTTGCTGTTTGGCTTCCTTGTTTTAAAAGTTAGAAAAAGGAATGTGCATAACCAGTCAATCACATTTTATTTGTTTCTTTTTGATTGAATTTGGATAAATTTATGACTGCAATGTCATTTCAAAACAAACTTGAAAGATTGAATATAAAAAATGTACAAAGTAAGTGTCTTCACTTTTAAAAGGTGACTCTTGGTATTTTCAAACACAGTTTACATTCCCCAGAAAAATTCAGTATTATCATAATTAAAAATGAAGACAAAAAAATTTTTCAGTGTTTGATGTGAGGAAAACCAGAAAAAAATAATGCTCTAGTTAGTTTTGTCCCTGTAGGCTACTGTATATTTACACTTCACCTTCAGCTCCTTTTTTTTTTTTTTTTTTGTCTGGAGATGTGTTTTCAGTCAGCTGCCAGTAAAAACTTCATTTGGCCCTTATCAAGGACAAGGGCTTATTTTCTATGTCAGTTATTAAGGCCAGTTGAGAAGTTCATTTGAAACTGCAAATTTGCCCAGCCATGTCAGATTTAAGTAATCCTAACAGTAGGTTCAGGCTCAGAAGCATAGCTGTTTCTGGGGAGAGGGGATTTGATCAAAATAGGAGATAGATGTGCAGTGCCTGTACTCTTGCTTTAGTTTCCCTTTCCAGATCAGGCTCATAGTTACAGTAGTAGCAGACTTAGCTGATTGATGTGTTGACATGCCTGGATTTGCTTGGTGCAGCAACTGAGTGGACGTGGTGCCCTGTTCTGCAAGCCAATCCCTTACATTGTCTATGCATCATTCTGGTATATTGCTGTGTATATCTGACAAATTTGCTCTAATCATTTAGCAATTCATATCTCAACTGGACTAGGGAATTGTATCTAAATTTTCTTTAAAAGGAAACAATGGGCGTGACACCGTGAAAGAAGAAAATTGACATGCATCAGTATTGTGAGAACAGAGAGTACAAGATCTTGATAGGAGGCAGATGATGTTTTTTCTAATACATATATGCATGTATATATTTATATGTATCAACAAAGGACACAAAAATGAGAAGTTAGAATCTGTGTTTTCCAAAGCCACTATTACAGGGGCTAAGGACTTTGGAAAGTATATGGTGTGGCATACATGGGAGAGACTTTGGTGCTGAGGTATTGCACACTGGAGAAGGGGTTGTGGGGATCAAATGAAGGAAAGAAGCAAAGTGAGCTGTGATGCCTGCTGAGAGACAGCTGGAGCATGTGGAGATGGAAGGCAGAGCACAGCAAACCAGAGGGTCAGGAATCAAGATGACTTGGTTTCTGTGCTGCACCTGACCCAGATTGGGACTGTCTAGGTTAGCTTTTGCAAAGTTGAACTAGATCTGTCAAGCAAGCTGTTATTTTCACAACGTTTCTACTTTCTCTATTCTTAGTAAATGCAGTTTTACACAGCCCATGAGGCTTCATTGCGTGGTTTGGATATCAGTCGCTTCAGAAGCTTGTTCCCTGTCATCAGCAAGCAAAGGAGCTGAGTCTTGATGAAGTCCAGGGCTTTGGCTGCAGAACATGGGGGGCTGAGCACAGCCCTCTGCTTGTATAAGGGTGTGCAGAGGCCATCCAAACATCACCAGGGGAGCTGTCTTTCTAAGCTGCCTCCTCCAGGTTGCCCTTCAAAGGAGTTGTTCCTCAGTGCAGAGGAAGGAAATAATTGTTATCACTAGCTTTTGATACAGGTTGTTTAAAGACAGGAGGTGTGGAATACTGATAGATTGTTTCAGAACAAGAAATACCAAATAATAAATAAAAATGTCTTTTTAGATGGCTTGCAGGCGGATTTAGAGAACAGACAACTGAATTCCTTGGCTTCAGCCTGAAAGCTTGGGAAAAGACCTCATATTTTTCTAAGTGTTTTTTCTTGGGTGGCTTTTGGCTATTTTATACTAGTGTGTGAATTCCCTTTTTCTAAAGGATCTCTCTGATTTATCTTCAAAGGGTATTTCTCTTGGTTCATTATTTTGACCTAAATTGTATCCTTCCTAGGTGACTGGGTTTTTTTAAATTTTATTTCTTCTCCAAAACCATTTGCTCAAAACTGCATTTTTCCTCTACAGCTGTTTTTTCGTTAAATATTATCTCTCTCAAGAGGCTGTTGGCTATTTATCAATATTTGATCTCTCTGTAAAGCATACTTCTGTTGGGTGGATGTTTATTGTGAAATGGTGTCTCTAAAGTGAATCTTATCTGTTCTTGATCTCTGTCTGCCTCGGTCTGCCTCTTTCTTAGCTTGCCTAGTAGATTTAAGAAGTACTCAGTCTCTCTAATAAAAGTAAATGCAGTCATTACAATGGCAAATACTAAACAGCAAAAGAAGATGCATCAGAATCCAGTACAATATAACTTCCAGTGGGTGCTTAGCAAAGAGCTTGAATCTGTGCTAAGAAGTCCCTTGCATTTCCTTAAAATGTAAATATCACAAAACTTTTTCAGGGAGTTTTCATGAAAATGAAAATAGTAAAATAAATATTGGCTAATGCCACGTATATTGACAACCTCTTTGGCAGTTGTTTGGTCATATCAGCCAGGCAAAACATTATTGAATCCAATGCATTCTTAATCCAACTCCTTCGATTTTGGTGATACCAAACTAGTGATGAACCTGGACCAAGAATATTGCAACATTCCCTTTATTATAGTCTTTATTCAACCTATGGGAGCCAAATTACTGATGCTGTTAGAGACCAAATAGTTTTCATTAAGAGATTATAAAAGCAGCAAAAATAAGTGGGAAAAAATATTTGTGAGAGTTTCTCCTTGGATTTGAATGGAGATACACATTAGATAGAAAGGAAATTATCTTTAATGCAGGCTGTACATCTCACTAACAACAAGAGTGTTTCTCCCAAGAGTTAACTGAGGCCTCTGAGTTGGTTTATGGATATCTCAATAGAAATGGTTGCATTACTTTGTCCTCTGCCTGCAGGCAGTCACTGAGAGCTTTTTCTGAGGTACTCTTCTTGCCATAGATGATTTTGCAATATATACGTAGAGGAAAATCTATGCCCTTTTAAAAATAGTTTCTTTAATGCATTTTACATATTGTACTAAGTATTTCTGGCAGCCTCTTAAGATATCCATTATTCATTATTCATTAACTGAAATTCCAGTCTACCCAGAAAGTACAGCATTCAAAGGTCTTGAAGTTCAGGATGTGCTAGTATTTTTTAACCTTTTTTTTCTCAATATCCAACTATAGATTAGTGTTGGTTTCAAAGTCAGGTGTTCAGCAACTGAGTCATGATTTTTCTTTATAAATAGAGATCAAATTACAGGATTTTTTAATTTTGCTTTTTGGCTTCTAAGCATTTTGAATTCACTGAGAGTGTATTTTATTTTGTTTCAAGGAAACTATTAAATCTAAAAATGTATTTTATTTTTCTAGAATTACAGTAATTTCATTCAGAGTTCTAGAGGTTTTAAAAAACTTCCTTTATATAGGTAGCTCATGAAAAAGTACTAAGATTTCTCATTGCTTAGTTCTGGTCGTACGCTGTAATGAGACAGATTTTTGCTGCTTAGTTAATATAAAAAGACCCCAAACCGTCCCTACTTAGAGGAGCACACCTCAGTGAGCAATCCTGCATTATTGTAGATGCCAACATTTTGTTATTAGGGTTTTCCAGACAGTATGTCTCAAAGAGGAGAAATACTGTTCTGTTGCCACCCATGCCTGAGAATGGAGGGAACACAGATTGCTTTGTATGCTCCAGTTCTTCGTGCTTGCTCTGAGGATTCCTCAGTTCTAGTGTATTTTCTTAGAAAAATTGTTGACATTTACTCCATTTCAGTATGCAATTATTAATTAGCATACTTTTGATAATATTACGGGATTTTAGATGTAAATATGAAAGTTGAGATGGTTGAAAATACTCTGATTGCATTTGCATGAGTAAAATGGTTTAACTGGTGTGTCAGCTGGGCTGGCTTTTTGTGCTGTCCAACCGTTCACACAGAAATGAGAAGACGTTTGGTAAATGGAAGATGCTTTTTGCTGCTTTCCTTTATCTGAAAGGTATTTGTTGCTATTAATAGTCATGGAGTAAATCCTTGTCTGTATCCTAGGGATTCTGTCTAAATGTGTGCTTTTAATAACTAGGAATAAATGTCAACCAATCAGGACTTTGAGGTTTTGAGAAAATAATCAAGAATGGCAAAAAATGATGGCATACAAACACTCACAGATCAGATCTACAGCACTGCCATTTGTCCTCTTCCCCTCATCAGTTAAGATGTTCGTTACTGCCTCATTTGTATTATCTGACTTTGCAACCTCTTCTCTCTAATATTTTCCTCTGCATTTGTTTTGTTATGAGTTATATGAGTACACACATTATCAAGCAACCTGATTTTCAAGTGCCTGTACTATTAAACAATCACCAGTTATATAAGCTGCAGACTACAAATGTGATCAAATTTGGTATTCTTTTGGAAACATCCAATGGTTTGTGAAAGTGCTTGTATTGACGATGTTTTTGAGAATGTGTGTGCAATTCTAAATATATATGGGTCATTAAAATTTCCTGTGTAATTCTGATGTGCCATAAAATATCTATTTCAGGTTTGCCAGAACCAAACAGAGACAGTATATTTGAAGGACTGAGAATGAATCAAGGATTCTACACATCTAAAGACTTCTTACCTCTGGTAGCAATGGCAAGTAAACCAGGTGTGTGGTACTCTGTTCTTGTTGTAATCACGTTCAATAAGTCATTGGCAGTTATTAATATATCCAGCTGTCTACACAGCACCACATCCAGTTACAAAGTACCTTCCACTGAATATGTCTGGGATGGGGGTGTCTCTTGGTGAGTGGTAACCTCCCAGAGATTATAAACTAAATAATCATATATACTAATCTAAATGTATGGCAAATAACTTCCCCTAACAAGTTATATTTGTTATTTTGAATTATACTTAAAAGATGACATAAGCTTCACATTTGTATAAAGTATCTTGAAAAAATAGCATATATAAGGTGGTCTTGAAAAAATCTGATATTGAGGAAGGTGTTTCTGACCTATATAAGCAGCTGATTTGTAGATTGTTGATAAATTCTTTTACTTGATCCCAAGTCACGTGCTGCAGGTTTTACAGACACATTTAAATCAGTACTTGTTCCTTACCCAATGAACTTACAGTCTAAGACTCAGGACAACAGGAGTAGGACAGGAGTTAATAAGAAAGTGCCCAGTTCATAGGCACCAAATGCAGTCTTGTTTTATGGTTTTACATCTTTGTTTGAGCACAGAGATGGCTGCATTTGCTCCCAAGGAATACAGCTGCTTTCAGTGTCCCTGAATATGAACTCATAAGCCCCAAATATGTGACTTCTATGCCACATTTCTTCATGGTCTAGATTCCTCAGGCAAAAAAGAAATTAATGTACAGTTTTTCTTTTTACTTAGGACAGAATGTGGTATTTTACATATGACTTAATGTAACTTGTTTTATCTACAAACTGATTTTCATTTGAGCATTCAGAAATTTCTTTTAGCATCATATAGGATTGCCCACTTATTTAGTAGATTTTTCTTAAACGCTTTTGAGGAATATATATTCTGTAGCAGATTATTCCACTTATAAAAATAAAGTTTATTACCCCATTTTATGCAAAACATTTCAGACGTGAAATTTTGCATCCCATCTGTCCCATCTCTCTGCTGTTTTCATCAAATGCTTATTTCTGTCTGTTTTCTTAAGCTCAAAGTGATCTTAAATGATTTGGGAGAAAAGGGTGAGCTTTTTCATTTTCTTTTTGAAGACAGAGGTGTTTAAAAATAAAACAGATTGAGAATATGCAGTGCAACACATTCATAGATTAACAAAGGAAAAGTAAATTCCACAAAACAATCCTCTCTTGAAACAATTTGACTAAAAATACTTCGTAGAATTCTGTGAAGCAGAATGTAGTAATGTAGCGCTTGGGCCTGTAGGTCACCTGCCTGCATGAGGATCTGTATAATGTGGTCCTCATCTTTCAAAATATTGCAAAGTAGCACTCTTGATTTGCTAGCATGTGTGATGATGTGGGGTTTTTTATATTAAGTCTACAATGGGAAATAGGATGAACTTGGAAGAACTAACCTTTTCCGATTGACAGTAATAGATAGCTCTTTGGTGTTGTCTGTTAATTAACATGGTCTCTTTTACCTAATTTTCCTGGTGTCTGTCTGTAGCTATAGCCACCTTTTGCTCTCTAAGGCATGGAATTTTAAAATAAAATATACAAATACTACATCCTGCTCTACCCTCCTTTTTTCACTATGACAGTTATCTAAATAATAGACATAATAGACTTATTCATGGTAAAATACATATTCCGTCTGCTTATTAATTCTGAATGCCACTTGTTAATATACTTTCCCCAAAAAGGGGTTCCTGTTGCAGATACACAGATGTGAATTTACGTTGGGAGTGTGTTCCCAAGAGCAAAGAGGGCTGCTCTGACTGATCCCTTCTAGACTCTTACTCTAATGGCACTCTGAGCTGCCAGTCCCCTGCTTCACTTGTGCTTTTTCCACTGCTCAATTTGTATGAAGTACTAAGTTCATTAAAAATAAATGAGAAAAGTTTAGAGAGAATTTTAGACTAAGAATCCTATTAAATAAACACCATATACATGTGGGGGGAAAATCAGCATTTTTCATACATTAACCATTTTTCAAATGGAGAGAGAATAGGTGTATTAGGATGTTGTTTCTCACTCTGCTTATATGGCTAAATTAAAAGCATTGTTTACTTCAATAACACTTGTGTTCCACAATTACATGTGAAAATCTGCTGTAGTAGGATACTTGAGTTAAAGTATAGTAGGTAAATGGCCAGCTTAGTGCCTCCTGACTGGAACTGTCCTGGGCTCATTGAGAATATAGCTTTGTATTATTTATGTCATTATTTTTCAAGTTACAACCATTTGCTTAATCAACAGTTAGTTGTACTTAAACATGTGATAAAGTGCAGTCTCATCCAAGGAACAGACACAGTTCAGTTTTACTTAAGTATTTCTAGTTTAATTGAATCATCAAATACAAGCTGTAGATGATAAACTCATAATGTTGTCATTTTCTCCATATAACTTTTTACAAATGATTTGTAGAAAGCTACTGTAGGTTAAACATTTTCTTCTAAGGGAAGAACTAGGAATTACTGTAACAATATTCTTTCTCTTCATGTTCAGCTGCTGAATAGCCTCTGAGAATCATGTCACAGCCAGAACAGTGTCAGTGCTTTATAGAAATCTGACTGAGGGAACTGATGCTGGTACACTATTACACAAAACTATCAACAACTGGTCATCTTTTTTTGATTGTTTTGGTTTTGGGTTTTTTTTTTTAACTGGGAGGATAAAGAATCTGATGAGAGAGAAACTTACTTTTTGAATAAAAAGATCTCACAATTCTAGTTTCAACCTGACAGGACCCACAATCCTACAAACATGTTGTCATTTGAATTCTTCCTCAATAAAAGATGCAGCTGCTTAGAGTACTGACTATGAAATTATGTATATGAGCATATCTTAAAAGGGGGAATAAAACTGTCTTTCAGTGGAGCAGAATAATTTGATAGTGACACTCCAAGCTTGGAAACTGTAAGATGCAATTTTACACTGCTTTGAGTACAAGTACCTTTTGAGCTGTCATGCAGAAATGGTTTCTCTACTCGAAAATGGGGTTTTCCTTTTATCTTTCAGGGATGTGTGCCTGTCACTCCCCGTTGCCATCAATACATGGAACTGTGATTGTACTCGGGGCAGGAGACACTGCTTTTGACTGTGCAACATCTGCTCTGCGCTGCGGAGCTCGTCGCGTGTTTGTGGTCTTCAGGAAGGGATTCACTCATATCAGGGCTGTCCCAGAAGAGGTAAAATTGAATAGCACAATTTCTGAGAAGGTGTCTTGGTTACTTCTGTGTGCCCTGAAAGTGTACTATAGGTACTTAACAGACATCTCCTAAGGGTTTTGTTTATAAGAATGCTCTTAAAATGTATGAATGTTTATTAAAGATCTGAGGGTCACTTTGTATGCTCTCTATTTAAATAATTTTCCACTGTTGTATCTGTTTCCTGACAAGTCAGAGAGATGTATTTGCAAGCAGGGGGTAGAATTTCTTGTAAATTAGAAAATGAACTAAAATTTTTAATCTTGGAATCAAACAGCCATTACAGTATTGTAGGTAGCTTTTCAAATCATGGTTAGATCCTGAAATGATACATTCTGGCTGTTGTTTAAGGAATCTCAGTGATTCTGAGATTGCCTTTTGAGCCTATAAAAGGCTTGCTTTCCTTCCTTTCTTTCTGGTAAGAAAATTACTTACAGTGCTTTTGGCTTTGAATCACTGCCAGTGACAGTGAAGCAATGTTATTCATCATATATTTCAGCATTCAATTTGATTTTTAGTTTGGCTTTGCACTTTGGCATTTATCAGGTCATCTGGACATTTTGAAACTGATTCTCCTTCCTCAATTTATATGTTCTACAGGAGGTTTTTTTCAGATTATATTTTCTTATTTTGGTGGTCTTTTTCTGTTTTCATTTATTTGGTACCTTACGCTTTTATATACTTGAGGGTAGCAGGCCATCGAATGCATCTTTATCATGAGATTTATGGTAGTTGGTCATCTGTTTCAAGAAGGGCACCTTAGATCCTTCCAGAAGGGGAATGGAGCTGCAAAGAAAGTAACAGAGGATTTCTTGGTGCATGATTTACTTCTGTTGTACTTCAGTCAAGAGTTCTAGACACAGTGGGGATCACTGAAGCCATTGCACAGACTCATGTGCTATTCAGATTCTTACTATAATCAGTTATCACTCTGTACCAAAATCTTTGGTAGAAGCCTGGGTAAATTTCTAAAAGCTGTCAATGTTGGTACTCATTCAGTCATGCAGTGGGTCTTGAAAACAGTAAAATAAAAGCAGATTAATTTAGTAACGGCCATGCTAGAATCATGTCAGGTGGGATATTACATATTCAGAAAAGTTGTGTAAATAGAGACAGTCATATTCTGAAGGCAGTTGACTTAAGCAGTCTTACCATCACAGAGATTCAGAAGATCTTAAGTCTGGATTGTCGCTCAGAAAATTGTTGCTTGTACATGGTAGTCAGCATTTAAAAAAATGTTAAAATCATAGTAAACAAAAATCTGGGCATGGACTAAGTTAATACTAGGCCATTTCTTAAAACACACAGATAGTTACATAAGCAAAGTCTTTTGCCCTCAAAGGAGTAAAACATATTCAAAGTAATGGAACAATAAGAAAATATGTTGGAGAAATATTTGCCTTGAAAATTTACCTACTGACACTGCTTGATTTAATGGCATGAGAGGCTTTGAAGCTGTCAGTAAGATGACTGACTGCATACTGGACACTGCTGATTTCTACCATAGAAGAATCCATAACATCTTCAGTCAAAAAATGTTTGGTTTGTTTGGGGTTTTTTTTGATGAAAACACAGCATAGTTAATGTTATATATTTTATTGCTTCTACTCTACAGATGGAACTTGCAAAAGAAGAGAAGTGTGAATTTCTGCCTTTCCTCTCTCCTCGGAAAGTTGTTCTTAAAGGTGGACAAATTGTTGCTATGGAATTTGTTCGAACTGAACAAGACAGTGATGGAAACTGGAAAGAAGATGAGGATCAGGTTGTCCGTCTGAAAGCCGATGTGGTGATCAGTGCCTTTGGCTCCATTTTGAGTGACAATAAAGGTAACCCTGACTAATGCAAATACTGATTGTTATTTTAGCTGCAGCCGTGTCCTGTCCTTTGACAGTTTTGTGAAATGGGTCTTCTGGAGGTTATGCAGCTTGTGACTGCTGGTCCTCTTACAGGAATTTGTCCTTCAGGTACACCTTTTAGAAAAATACTTGAGGGTCTGGTAAATAGGCAGTTCTCTGCATATTGCTGTGTAGAGCTGGAACTCAGCATAGAAGTACAGTTCCAGCATATATTTTTCTTCTCAATGCAAGTGGGATCTCATAGAAACTCTTGGGAATTTCTTCTGGTCTCATTAATTAACTCTAGAGAAACTCATTATACATTATATTACATCTTTAAGCTGAACTGATCTGATCTCTGAAATATCTTTTTTTTTTTTTTTTTTGAACCTAGCAAATTAAACGGGAATTGAAACATTCATTATTCTGGTTCAACTGGTCTGGATATTACTTATTTCTTTTGCATATACGAGGGAACCGTGACTTCTCTCTTACACAGTATTTCTTAGTTGCACTGTACAAGGTTTAGTCTTAAAAATTAGCAATTACTTAATTCTGCATTAAAGATACAGAAATTAGCACATTGATGACATTTCAGAGATTGGACGAATTCTCTGCATTTAGCAGAGAGATGAACATGAAATACAGCTAAGAACATGGGAACTGAGCAGCGTTTATAGTGTTCTATAGACTAGAGTTAGCACATAGACTTAGAGATTTAGAGTTAGAGTTCAGGCACATACATTGAATGTGCCTGAAAAGTTAAAAACACTGACTCAGCAGAAGACACATTGATAAAATGAATAGGTCTTCAGCTTAGAGACAGTCATGTAGGTTAGCAGGTTCTGAAAGCCTTAGTGATCAATGTGCCTGCCTCTCCAGGGCATGGTCATGACAGGTTGTCATGGTCCGTTGGGTATAAATGCTCTGACAGAGGACTTGGCAAGTGCCTCAGATTGCACAAGACCAGAAAATTTGTATTCAAAATTTCTTAGCATAATGTGCTTTTGTGAATCTTTGCAGTCAAGGAAAAAGGTAAATCTAAAGTGATCTAAGCAGGCTCTAAATCTGAATTATGTACTCGGCACTCCCTGCCCTGCATCGATTGTATAGAATGGTAAACCATCATGCAACCATGAGAAGAGTCTAAACCCTCTCCTACAGTAAAAAGAAGGATCAGCCTGGTATTTTGAGGAACATGTGAAGTGAATTCCAGGAGCAGTCCTATCTTGTATGTGTGACTATTGCACTGGGATAGTTTCTTGCATCCTAGGCTGTTTCTAGACAGCGACTGCACCCAGCTACGTACAGTGCTGATTGCTCAGGGCTGCCTCCTGCCCCGCCACTGCCTCCTGTTCTACAGTGCACAGGAGGTGCAGGCTGTGTCTCTTTGAGAGAACAGACTCTCATTCCTCTTGGAGCTGTATTGCTGCGGAAAGACTGGCATTTGTGTGGGTCATACTTCAGGGTTCAGTCCAGGAAGGAAGGAGAAGATGATTTAAGATTTTTTTTAAGAGATTCATTAACTACTGTGATAGTGGCGTTGATCGACTGAGAATTTTGGAAAATTTCTTTTGGAGTTGTTTTTAAAACCCTGTGTTTAGGGGTTTTGGAAGGTTTTCTAGAACTTCATGTGGTAAATCAATATTAACCTATGCAATCAGTATATTTTGTTGTGGTTCATAGACCCTATGATACAGGAGTGATTCTGTTTTCTCCCACATTAAAAATTACCTCAGTTAAAAGACTGAACTTATTGTGTTGCTTAGCCATTATACTGTGCCAGGCTTGTATTTCCTAGGGCACATTCACAGTCTAAATTAATTGTTGAGAGGTTTTTAAATAGGAACATAAAATGGGAGGGGAACAAAGTCATGCAGCGAGCTGATCATGAGAGAAGAGTCATTTACTTTGGGTGTGAGCAAAACACCTCAGTTTCACGCTGTATATTGGGTGAAACCGCTGTTAGAAGAGCAATCAAATAAAAAGGAAAAATGCAAGTCATTTGTTTTGGATGTTGTGAAAGTGAAAAGAAACTAAGAACTTGAGTGCATAAAGTGCTTATTTTGAGCATACCATTTCAGTTGCTTTAAAGTCTTCTTTTTTTTTTAAGCTGTTTTAATGGAAGTCAAATTTGCATTTCACCATTAAGCTGGATTACAACCAAAACTCCAGACTACCTCAGTGTACATAACAAAAAGAAATGAAAAAGAAAAAAAAAACCCAACACTGAAATATCTTATCTTCTTAGTGCTTTGTTGTGGTTTTTTGTTTGTGTGGTTGATTGGTTTTTCTAAATGAAGCACGCTTCTGTATTCAAGAGATGAAAATATTCAGGTATTCCCCATCAAGAGATGGAGATGAAAATACTGGAGGTACTCAAATCTCGACAATGCCATGAGCAAACTGATTTGACTTGGATCTTGATCTAACTTTGAATGGAATGGACTAAGCAACCTCCAGAGGGCCCTTCTAGTCTCAATTATTCTGTGACTGGGTGACTCAGGTGCAGGTTGAATAAACATGTTAATTGCTGCTCATACAAAGAGCTCTATTAATTGACTTAATTCATAAGGCACCTCAGGGAACTGCAGATGCAGTATTGGTATGGGCTAAGACAGCAGGTTATGTCCTATAAATACTGGTTCTACTGATACAAGAATAAAGAAAATACTGTCAAAACCACAGTGATTAAAATTAGACTTAGCCCCAGTTCAACAAAGTATTCAGGGCAGCTTTGATGCTCATGTTTGAAAGTTTTATGAGGGGCCACAAGTGTGTGGGTGACTGAGCAGAAATAGCTCATAGATTAGAAAGTTTTATCTAGTCTATTATCCTCAACAAGATGTTTCCTATTCTTGCATGGTAACTATTAAATTTGCAAATGAGATTCCATGGATTCACAATACATATTTAGTCTTTTTTTTCTTTAAAATAAAATGCTGATTGTGTTTTTAAGCAACAGTTCTACTGGGTATTCATCCTCCCATTTGGACTCATATAAATGCATCACTTACTTAAAACAACTGACTGCTAGGTTCATTTTATGCTCCTGAAGTTGTTGTAGATGAAACAGGGGAGTTGCCTTCTCTAGACTGTTTTAAGAAAGTTACCATTTTACTAAAACCGGCAGAACAGCCCAAAAAATTGCTCAAATCCAACTACTGCAGATGGAGTAAGAAAAATGTTTTGCTTCTTCTTGAAAAAAAATTTTTTTGCAAGTACAAGCTGCTTTATTTTAACTGCAAAGCTTACCAGAGCCTTCAAGCCATCATAACTGACCCACAAAATTAAAGAGCTGTGAGAGGAATGTTGTACTTTTCCTCCAAACAAAGAGCTGTGAGAGGAATTTTGTACTTTTCCTCTGGTTCCTGCTTTTTTGCGTAGTTTGTTATTTTTGAGACCTAAAATGTATTAGTGAATTACTGAAACCTTCTGTCACCATTCCAAATTGCAACTCAACATATACAATTGCAGTTCTGTGTACTCCCTCACGCTGTGTTCAGCCTCTACATCCTGCTTAACACCAATCCCCACTTGGTTTTAAAGTCTGAACTTTGAATAATGCTTTTCTAATCTATTTCCTTCTGATAAGCAAAGGGAACAATACTTTTGGACTGTGAAATTTTGGAACAAATGCCCTTGTTCTGATTTATTTTCATGAATTTCCAAGGAGAACCATGGAGAAAGTATGGAAAATAGTGCTCAAAATGCACTACAAAATTCAGTGCAGAGCAACGGACTAAGCTATAATAGGGAACTGGCAAACAAACCTAAGTTTAGTTTGATGCTCTGTTTATCAGGCAGCAGTAAAGAGGAAGAATTCCCATGTAACCAGAACACTGAATCTTAGAATGATAATGTGAATTTTATTTTCCTGGAGAGGTAAGAAAGAGAAATGCAAAAATATCCAAGAAAACTCCAAGTACTGCCTTTGTAAAAAAACCCCAGAAATAGTAAGTTATTTGTGAACCAAAATATGATTTATGAAAATATTGGTAGTAGCTAGCTCTTGCATCATGACTGAAGGGCAGAACTTTTTTTCTTAATTCCAGGAATCAGTCACAACTTTCAGATATTTTGCTTTTACTTTTAGTACAACTGTCATCTTGCTTGGAAACTGCAGCAGCAAACCCCAGGCTTACTGCTCCCCTAGAATAGTTCAACATACAGTTAAGATAAATTTTCCCAAGTTGTTTACAATTTTATTCTTTAACCCACTCATACTTAATTTTTATTTCTACAGTTTGAGAAGCATTTGCTAGGGAACAAAGGAAAAAAGGTTTGCAGAGCTCTGACCTCATATGTGAAAAAGATTTTAGTTTTCCTTTGAACAAATATAGAACTTCAAATGTCACAGAAACCAGGAGTTCCGGAACTTGGAAAGAGTGTTGAGTTTCTTTGTACAGCCTGCTCAGACCACTGGGTAACTTTGACCTCAGAGCACTGAAGCCTTGACTATCTAATGAGAGTAAAGGTGAGGAAGAGAGGCTCTGATACCCCAGCTGGGAATGCCCTGGCATCTCCCTGGTACCGCAGCATCTGCCTTGCACCAACAGGCTTTAAGTCACCAGATTTGAAAAAAAAAAAAATTATATAAAACTGAAATTTATATGCAATCAAAAGATTCATATTGAAATAGGAGTTTTCCTGCTGAGTGATTTGGAATAGGGTTTTTCTCCACAAATAGGTTTACTGAAGGAGTTTGGGTGCAGCAGTTCCACACTCTGAAATGATTACCCATTTCCAAGATCCAGAAGTGGCTTCATGATGATTTCTAAAGCCCTTTTTACTTTGGGCAGAAATTCTGATAGACATCAGACTCTTTTGCTTGCTGGTGACAGAAAACAAAGGCAGTAGCAGCTTACAGGAGGACCCTTTCCCAGCTTAACTGGACCCAGCTTTGTCCAGTCAAAGCACTTTTTAATCCTGTTTAGTACACTAGTGGGGTAGAGAATGCTGGAAGCATGATCGTGCCTTTCTTTATTTGCTGGGCATTTAGACTGGGCAGTGTCAGCAGTTAATCTGTTAGTGCATGTGACAGCTGTAATTACACATTTTAGAATCAGAAAGTTACAGTATATTTGTATTTTTCAGAAGTAATGCTACTATTCACTTTAAAGGAATTCTGTAAGATGGATATCAAAAGTAACATTAATGAGCTACTAAAGCTAAAATTATAGGAACTTACGAAATTGGTTAAACATAAAAACCATTAAACTGTTTATTGAAGCTTCACAGATATACTGCAGCTAATGAGCATTTCTGCTATTTAAATAAGCCCAAATTGAACACACATTACATGGATGCATAATTAGTCATGGCAGTCACACAGAGACTCACTTTTAAAGCTTTATTTGAGGAATCTTTTCCATTTGATTTGTTTTGTTAATTAAAATATTTTTTCTGTATTCACTTATATTTTAATATTGCTTTTGGAAATGCTATAATTTGCTGCTGTGTTTCCATTTGTGTTTGTTTGCTCTGTGAATATAGCAAATTTGGAAAATATATTCAGCACTGTCCTTTTGTTTGGTGTTATTTGTGTTAGCATCACTTGATAGCAGTAGAATAATTAAATTGTATGTTGTCTTTCATCCAGAAGGATCTTTTCAAATGATATATAATATCTCACTAGGCTGTGAAGGAGAAGACAGCACAAACACAGGATTGTAGTTTAAATTTTCAAGAGAAAAGCTATGTTAGTTTTAAACTTTGAAGACTGAAACTGTGAGGGTGAAGGTTTTAAAAGATACTCTTTACCTCTGTTCCAAATCGTGCACCGAACATTAAATATCTGGTTTGCTTGTTGTTCAGTGTCAAACACCAATTCAGAGAACCAATAGTTCAAGCTCATGTTTGGCTCTTGGACTGACTCTCACCCTTGCAGGGACAGAGAAGGGACTTCCCTTTGTGAAGACCAAAGTTCTCCCCTTCTCTGTGCAGGTGGTCTAGGAAGGTGGCCCCTTCAGCCTCCCAGTTGCACCAGGTATCAGATCCAAGTTGTGAGGATGTTAGGAAGTCTCTAAATAAATTGCTTTTGAACCATGCCCTTTTTTTTTGTATAACCTAAATCTTGGGGATTATGAGAAAGACACAAAGAAATAGCAGTTGGATGCCGTGTCAACCTTGCCACCAGGGAAATGTTCTTTCTCAATTTTAAAAATACTGATCAGGCAGACAAATCCCCGGGCCTGGAGAGAGAGATGTTTCAGGTGAACATATGTTGGACATTCTTCACATTCAAAAAGCTTTTGGTATAATTATGTCCAGACAGCTATTTTAGAAAAAAGCAATTCAAAAAGATTTGAGAAATGTAATAGATCCAGGATAACAGAGGTAATACCCTATTTTTCCACAAGATGAAATAAGTAGTCAGAATTTCCAGTTTTACATCATTTTGTTTGAGAAACTACCTTTTCGACAGCATGTTGTCCTCAGACACCTTTACTGTGGTTCAGTCCTGTCTCAGAGAGACAGAAGTCATCTATTAAATCCCCACTACCAAATCCTGCAGTACCAAGTTTTCCTCTTTTTTTTTTTCCAAACATGCCCTTACAAGCCTGGACGTATTTAAGTTGTGAGAGTTGTCTAGACCACATGCTGAGATGGTACAACTGCATGCAATAAGTTATCCTATATATGACAAATATAAGATGATCAAAAGCTTTCTTGAAGTACAGACAGTCTGAGGCACAAAGAGAAATTTAATATATTGATTTGTGAAGGATTTTTAATAAAACTGCTATCAGCCAACTCTGTCCTTTAAAAAAACCCACACAAACAGAAAAAGCCCAAACCCCTCATTTTCCAGACAAAAAATGTCTCACTCTGAAGGTTGTGTTTCATGTGATCTTTCGGTAATTTAGATATTTTTATAGGAAGTAATTTCTTAAGTTTTTGGGTTTGTTGCCACCCAAATATTTTTTTTGTCAACTTAAGGCACATGTATATGCCAGGTGGGAGAGATTGTGCAACCAATAGGTCTTTGCAGATAGATTAAATACTTCTGGTAGAAAATCTGCTACAGTCTTGCAGCTTAAAACTGTCTTCTGTGACTCAGGCTTCTGAACAAGTTGCAAAAAATTTTTTTGAATTTGAGTCCTCTTGATATGTTTGTAAATGCCAAGGGTGCGGAGTAGAGCGTAGGTGGGACAAGTAGGCGACAATGTTTGTGCCTTGCTTCCGGTTTAATAATTTTGCTCCTGATGATGCCACTTTGAAATACACTTCTAATATATGATTTGGAGGTGAAAGGAGGCGCAGAGCCTTGGAGGAAATCCCGTCCCTGCGATGTGTGGGAAAGCTGTGTTTGAAGCTTGCTCTGTACTGGGGTTTGCGCTGGGACAGTACCGTGGCTTTGCCCTTTGTACTGGGGAAATCCTCGTCTTCAACTGGCAGATTTCTCTTTTACGTTTATGACAGTGCAACTACATCAGTTTAATTGACCTTGGCAATCTGCATCTGCCAGCAGTATGTCCCTGAGGGACATTGCAATTTCAAGCTGCATTTTATTGCAGAATCTTCCGTTACTGCAGACAAAGCTATATAGCCCCCCCCCTTTTTGATAGATGCCATCAAAATTTGCCAAAAATATTTATTGAAAACATTATTCTCTTAATGAAGCTCCTTTGAAGTGCCTTGTGAATATAATAATTCAGAAAATATTAATTGAATATTTTTCTGAACATTTATGTGTCTTTAATTACATTTATGTAATGCCATACAGTATAAAAGTATTTTTTTTATTTTCATGTCTACATTATTTTGAAGGACAATAATATTTCATGTGCAAAATGCCTGTATGTGCTGTTCACTAATAGCATGAAAAATATTAAGATCTCCTAATGCATGCTTTAAAAAACACTCAGAAATTATAGTGAAAAAGATACAAAAATATTTTTTCTTCACGTAAGCATTTAATTTTGACTGTGGTTTTATGGTTTTATTCTTAATATGTGTAACAGGTTTTGAAGTGAGCCTTTCTTCAGGATGTTCTGAGTTTGAATATTAAGTCAGGATGGTTTTGACTTTTATGAGAGATATCTTTTTCAGCAATAAATTTTCTTATTGTTATCAGCATATATTTAAGCGTTTTTAGCAACAGTTTTTTCTTTCTTTTATTAACGTATTTGTCATTTATTTAATTATAGTCAGAGAAGCCCTGGCACCTATCAAGTTTAACAGATGGGGTCTCCCTGAAGTAGACCCAGAAACTATGCAAACGAGTGAACCCTGGGTGTTTGCAGGGGGTGACATTGGTGGTGTTGCTAACACTACAGTGGAATCCGTAAACGATGGAAAACAGGCTTCCTGGTACATGCACAGATACATACAGGTGACTTTTCCATAAGTATTTTTCTCTTTCCCGTTTTTATCTGCTTTTAGATACTTCTAAACGTAATTTCATTGTGGTTTTGATTAATTATATAAATTTTGAGAAACTAATACCTAGATTATCTGGTGATTAGAACATTACAGATTCCTTCAGCTTGGATCACATATTAGAGTTTGGGTAGATGAACTCAGCTTTCTCACATTATCTTAACACTAGAATTCAAGCAACATTTTCTTGGCCCCAGCTCTGAATTTCACTCAACGGTAGTAAGCCTCCCTGCACAACAGACACTGCAAGCAGAAGCCCTAATTGGGTAATTGGGGAAAACTACTAAGCTCCATAAGTATTAAAAAGTAAAATCTTCCAGTAGTGCATAAAGTAAAAATTGACTACTGCCAATGGTGTTACCTGGGGAAGATACTTTTAGTTTACTAACAGTTTACAGAACGCTCAGGTTGTCTACACTGGAACCCAACTTTGCTCTGATGAGACTGATAAACTGGATACAAGAGCTTGACAAAAACTAAACACTGAGTGCACAGAGGCAAATAACACAATGGAGAATTTACCTGGGAAGTGTAAGGCATAGACTTGAAAAACCTGGTAACTACGTGTCTCCCTTTGGTTCTCCTTTCATGTTGCTGACTGAGCACCTCTGCCCTGATTTTTCTAGTAAAAGAGCACTCCTCTAGCAGAGGACCTGCAAAGGAACCTCCCGAGGCAGAGACACGGTGTGGAGAACCAGCTGACAAAAAGTGTGTTTGTAGTGCAGGGAACTTTTAAGAAACATGATACATGATTCATTCTCCCACATAAAGAGATTTGAACAACTGAAGTTGGGACTGTAACAGCTCAATGTCTTTCTCCCCCATCCATCTGCTCAAAGCCTCTCTGATTGCATGTTTGTGCAATTTCATGCTGTTGGGGTCTGATTTCACTTCCTAAAAATACTTCAACTGAAAGCTTGTTGTTAGTATCTGTGCATATTTTTTCTCACTTGTTCTAAAGCACTGTTTGTGTCCTGCCTTCTTAGACCCTATGAAAATGCTGAGTGTGAAACATCTTTAATCCCTGCCCCGCTTGCTTAGTTTCTCAGTGCACAGTGATTTTGGGTAACTGTGGTAGGGGAGAGAGGCTGTCTCCTCTTTTTTGTCTTCTTATTCAACCTCTTAGAAATACAGGCATCACTTATAAAACCCTCCTTTATCATATTGCTTCCTCCTCAAAGCTTTTTTTTTTCCCCCTCTGGAATGTATTTAATACTTTGGAAAAAATCTGAATAGTCATGGGCTTGAGAATTAGAATTTTAAATCAAGCAGACTTGTGATATTAGAGCATTTCTGTTACCCTTTGCAGGTTTCAAGGCAGCTTATTCAACCTTACAGTCTCACCAGGAAGCTAATGGGAAAGCCTTACAGCAATCTTCACAGGAAAGTTTCCAAATGTCAAGTGTCACCTTTCCAGCTGTTAGATGAATGGGTTGCCCAAGGGCATTTATTTGGATGTGCAGCCCTTGTAAAATCTGGTTGCTGTGGTGCAAAATGCTGTAATTTGGCAATTTACTTCACCAGTGTTTGGACCTGGTAGAAATTTTTGTGACTGGAGGAGAGTTTGGTTTTAAAGAAGTTGTTTAGAGAAGGATAAGAGAAGGATTGTATTACCCTACTGTTTATAGGGACCGGTGTGTGCACGTGTGCCTGCCCTTGTGCGCGCACTCAGTTCACAGCTGAACTGTATTCTGGAAACTTCCAAAAGCAAGTGAAAAAATACCCTTACATACCACCTTATTCTCTCTCTGCTGTGAGATTCTAAAGCAGGCAACCATCCTGTGATCTGAGTGTCTGAATCAAGTACACGTTAAATTTTAAATAAATGCGTTGATACTGTTGGTGTTTCAGTTAAGGAGTAAGTAGCCATTTCCAAAATCACCAACTATCTCAGCACCAGAATCTATAAATGATGCAGTCAGTCTTCATCAAAATAAAACTATTCCATAGGATTTTTCAGCTAATCCAAGACCATGTCAAAAGTGTAACTCAAACCCACCATCGTGACTACTTGCAGAATGCACTGTTTGAACGGCACGCTGCTTGTATCCCAACCTACTCCAGGCAAAAGGCTAAGCAAACAGATGGGCCTGATATGTGCCCTGAAACTCCAGTCATTGCAAGCTCTGGCACGTGGTCAAGTCAGGCGTGAGATCCAGACTCGAGGACTCTTCAGCAGAAATGCCTTATGTTCAGTACTGAGAGTTATTTACAGAAGCTTCTTGGCTGCTCTTATGCTGGAAACTTTCCATCATTAGTTGCCTAAATATCTCCTGCCTCTTAACATATTCCTCCCACTATATGAGGCATAGGTTCATCTCAGAAATTGTTGCCTGCAGCTGTGTCAGGTTAGTTTCTATAAACATGACCGGTCATAGCCTAACTAAGGATAGTTGTAGTAGAACCTGTTAGGAAATGCAGTCAGTCTTCCTAGAACCGTTCCTTGCAAGTCTTAGGAGATCGAAACAGAATCAGCCCAATTCATGCAACTATCCACTACTCACATTTTCTCACAATTCAACCTTCTTGTGTTATTCCATGAATGACATAAAAATTTCAGTTCAGTAATCCAGTATTTTCTTGGATGACTCTGCCAGTCTTAATGCCTCACTCCTGCTCTATTCATACACTTACCTGTGGACTATTTTCCCATATATGACAGTCAAGCTTCCATCTTCTTCTCACTAAAATCCCTCTTTAAAAGTGACTTTTTTGTTCTGGTTCACAGTAAGTTTTCTTTTATTTAAATATATTTTTCTTTACTGTAATCTTCCAGTGTGGAAGTTTCTCCTATACTTTTGCTAGACTGAAATGTACATGATACATTTAGAGAATAGAGGTTTGGATCCCAACTGATATAAATTGCACTTCACTAAAACATTATTCAAGATGAATTTTGAGCACATCACAGTGTTATTTTGAACTACTATTGTATGTTTTCTATTTTTTCTTTACCTATGCTGTCAGAAAATATATGGGCTTTGTATCTGAAAAGTATAGTGCTGATTCTTTACCAAGATTGACCATGCTTATCTATTCATTGAGCATGCATGAATATACATTATTTCATAATCAATACCAGAATTGGGAGGTTCCCAGGAAGCTTGAATTTGAAGCCATTAGTTATGTTGTCTGTTTCTTTTCAGGATAACCACAGGAAAAAAATGAATGTCGCTTTGTTTAGCTAGAACAACATATGAAAAAACAGCATGCAGCAATAAAGCACCATTTGCAAAAAGGTGAATTAAAGGCAAGTTCAGGAAGCCTGGCAAAAGAGTTGCTTGCCTCTGAGTAAGCAATATGTCTGTTACAGAAAGAGAAAGCCAGGACTTGGAAAATCTCTGTCAAAGTGGACAGAGCCCTGAGCAAACCTGCTGTAGCTGACTCTGCTTTGAGCAAGGATGTTGGGCGAGATAGTCCCCAGGCATCCCTTCCAACCACAACCATTCAGAGATTGTATGAAATAACATAAACATGTTTACCACAAAGTTAAATAATGAATAATAGGAGAGAGGATAGCAGAAGCAAGGGAGAAAACACATGTGTTAGGATCAGACTTTAAAACGAAGAAAGCCAGAGTAAGATGGAAGTATTCAGGGAAACTCTTCCAGGCAGTAGGATTTGTGGAGAAGGCTCTCTGTGAAAAATAACAGTAATACAACTACTCGCTTTCACAGTCTATCTTTGTTAAAGGCCAGGAAATGCAGTTAGACCATATCACTCTGGTTAAGAATTTTCTCCATCTAAAGAAAATTAATGTCAAAAATTGTATCAGGTCTAAAGCTGAGTCCCTGTCTCCCAGCCCTGCACTGCAGCCCATGTGCTTTTGCCTTCAGGCGAATCCTGTTTAGGGTAAAGTAGACCCACTGCTTGCAACGTGCTGGGGATTTTTCACCACCCTGTTCCAGTCTCCGAAAAATTGTCATGATTGCAACAAGTACCTGCAATATTGTCAGCTCAGCTGGTTGGCATCAAATTAAGAGAAAGTATGGGCCACACTTTTTGTCTCTACTTCTAAAAATCAAGGGAAGAGTTATTATAAATAAACTCTTGCCTGTAGGCTTTCTTTTCCAATTTGTTTTTGCAATGTCAGGGAAATCCTTCATTATAAAGATGATTTCACTTTCAGGAAGCTATATAACATTTTTCTTTGCCAAAAATTTTGCTTTGTAGAAAACAATGCATCAAGTCTTATAAAATATATTTATTTTATAAGCATTGTGCTGAAAGGAAAAAAACAGCAAAAAAAATAGAGTAAAAAAGGAAGTGATAGGAAGGAGGGAGATAAACCTCCAAAGATGTATTGCCACTGACTACTGAACCTTCAGCTGCATCCTGCCCCTGTGTGTTTTTAGATACTTGGTTTATTCCATTCAAACCTTTTGTACTTCTCCCCCTGCCACCTCTGCTTGGGTCACTTCATCATTAACAAACCATTAGGCACATTTTGTGGGGCCTGAGTGCATGTGGGTGGAATTCTTTGTGGTTCTGCTCTTTGGGAGGGAAGTAAGGCAGGAAAAATGGGCCCCTATATATAGTTTGGGAAGTGGCTTTAGACTGGTTTGAATGATGGCATGCAGGAGGCAAGGAACATTCCTGCATGGGTTATTTTCAACCATGTGCTTCAAAAGTCTTTCACTGCTTGGGTGGATTTTTTTTTTTTTTTTTTCTCTTGTATAGGATTTCTTTCTATTTTACCGCAGAAATGTTACTAAGAATCGCATTTAAGCAACGTTCATTTTAGGTGAGAACAACTTTTAGAGATTTAATTGTCCTTCTTGGGAAAAGAAACACTACAATGGAACTTCAGCTCCATATTCAGCACTGTCTGCCTATTTGTCTATAGCAAACAATATTTACAGTTGTACAAGCTATGAATACTTTGTGAACAATCCTCAGACTGAAATGTATTCACAGAGAACATTTGAACAATCCTGAATAGCAAATTAACTGGAAAATTCGGTTTATTGCTCAGATGTGTGCAGAGTGGAGTTGACCAAATCCTTTTCCTGAGGTCTTTTTTGAATGTCATTCTTATGGAATGAAAATCAAAGAGTTTTTTTTAAGATTTCAGTATATCAGTGTTGATTTCAGCAGATTTCCCCACTTTCAGATGTGTAGGAGACAAAAAGTGCTAGCATTTAAAAAATGCTTTAATTTGATTTGTGTGATCCAGGATTTTCTGGTTTGGCATTGCAAACAACATTTTGCAGTTGAAATATTAGTTAAGGAAAACTAAAAAAATAAAAAGTTAAAAGGATGAAATCAAACTCAAAGTAAAAAAAAAGATTAAAAGAAAATACTTTCTTTCATTTCCCCCCTCCCACACCTTTTTTTTTATTTGCCAGTCAACAAAAGCTTTTGAGATGTAGAATGCCAGGCTGTTTGGTTTTTGAAGAACTCAGATTCTCCTGGCATAGAAAAATAGCCCTGTGGAGTATAACATGGAGGAAGCAGTGAACACTCAGGAAGGAAAAAATGGGACATGTTTGGCTTTTTATAAAGTGTAAATGCATTGGCCTCTAGCTGGGAGAGGTCGTGATGTTGAAGCGAATTTGGTCCCAAGTGTTGGGATCTTTAGAAATTAGCTTTTCTCAAAATGTCCACCATTAGGAATCCATCCAGGTTCACATAATTCAGGCTAGGACAATTCCACTGCTTTCAGTGCTTTTAAGCCATCAGAAAATTTGGCCCCAAAATGCATCCTCCTTGTCTGAAGATTCAAAGATCTGGGGTCAGAATAGTGTGATGGGAATCCACACAATCCTAAAACCAAACAGGTGTGAACTCTCAGGTTTTAAACCCGCTTAGGAAACAAAAGGCACTAAAACAGACAAAAAACTCCTCATCCCATCTGTGCTTATCAGTTTTCACAGGTAAAAATTGATTAAATAAATTCCTTAAAAAAATAATCCAAAAACCCAAAAGGCAGCAATTTGGCTGAGGTTTTTACTCTGCTACAGAAAATCTTCTCCAAACTTCAAGTACTCGTTCTTTTTGTCCTGCTGAAAAAAATCATCTTTTTAAAGATAGAAGGAACTGCTGTGCTCTTAGCTGTGACTTTTTAAGAACATAGACAGTGTAGGGCTTCTCTCTGTTGGAAGCTCCTGCTTTATTTCTTTGTGATTTTATTGAGTCAACCATTTGAGTGAGCAAAGATTTAAATTCTACCCACCACAGCCTGATTAGGATGCGGTTCAGTATCCATACATGGAAAAAGCTTTTCTCTTTACAAGTTTTATAATAGATGCAACACATACATTGAATGCTTCTCACTGGCTCTTCAGAGAAAAGACACTTTCAAATGAAAACAAAAGTGACTGTGGTGGCACAGCTATAACTTGTATGATGTTCTTTGATGGCAAATCACTCTAACTTTTTCCATCTTGTAATATATTCATACTAATACAAATAAATATAAAGCCAATATTAGTTTTGCAGAGATATGCTGTTGTGTAGGCTATATAAAATCTTTCAAAGTGGGGGGGAAAGGTTTAGAGGTTCACAACACATGGAGTTAGGGCTGAGTGATCCTCCACGTGATGCTTTCCCTCGTTTTTCACAATTTCCTACACTTTTTATAGATTGGCACCTGGGAAGAAAACTAGAAGAAGACTAGTCTGTCTGCATACCCTGGGTTTTTTCACTCTTGCTGTTACTGGCTGCTGTAGGGAACAGAGGTGACTCTTCAGAATGGCTGAACAAACCTTTGGACTGAGCCAGGCTTATCAGTACAGGATGTAAAATAACTGTTTCTTCATTATTGTTGTTACTGTCATTCAGTTATTTCCAGCATAGCATAGTATTTCAGTGTGAATACTATTTGGGCAGAAGATGTTACATAGGCAAGTGTTTGCATGTTTTGCTGATTTGCAAGTCTGAACACAGTATAAACTCTGAGTTGTTATATATTAATTATTCCCTTATCAGGATTAATAATAAATTGTGTAAAATAGATCAGAAAAAAAAATCTGTGATTTTGTGGTTTTTTGTGGTGTGTTTTTTTTTTTTTACAGTCCTTATATGGTGTTGCAGTTTCTACGGTTCCAGAGCTCCCACTCTTCTATACTCCTATCGATTTAGTGGATATCAGTGTAGAAATGGCTGGACTGAAGTTTCCAAATCCTTTTGGCCTTGCCAGTGCAACCCCTACTACTAGTTCTTCAATGATTCGAAGAGCATTTGAAGCTGGTTGGGGCTTTGCTGTCACTAAAACGTTCTCCCTGGATAAGGTGAGGAAATATTTTAATGTATATTTTGCATATAACCATTTCTTTGTATATTTGAAAAATCTGAATCTTTGGGGAATGGCTCTGTTATATCCAATTAGCATAAAGATAGCATGGAAGAGTATGATACATAGTGTAGTTCAACTAGTCTGTGAGGTTTCCACAGTGCAGTGACACAATTTCTGGTTTTGTTTGTTGTTACATTCTTCCCTTTTATTGCCCCAACCTTTAATAATAGCCAACTATTAAGTGAAAAAATCCTTTTTTTAAGATACTGCAGTGAAAGTGTTTTCTGTGAAGGATCAGAATGCAAAGGGAATGAGTAACAGCTTTGTCACATAACTCTTGAAAGGCGGATTCTGTGCCAGAGGCTGCCAAGATAAGCCATTGAACTGGAGGTGCAGTTGCAATGTGATAATGTGGCTGCAAGGAGGAGGCTGGGTGGGTAGTGGAAGAGAAGGATGGAGGCAACATAAAACAAGCCAACGGAGAGAAGAGCACAGTGACATCAACCTTCAGTAACATGTAGTGGAGGAGGAAGGAGTTAGAATTAAGTATTGAGGGCTATGGCTCAGTGTGGCACCTTAAATAAAGCATTTTGTGTAGTTTTAAGCATGTAATTGCTTGTTTGAATTCAGGAGAATTGCAACTTCTTGATGCTACATTCAAAATGGCAAAATGAGACTGAGAAAGAAGTTTAGACAGTGAAAGAAAATAACAGCTTTGATAAACAGATCACGGAGAAAAGAAACAGGTTTTGGGCTGGGATGGAGATATGGTTTGAATTGCAGAGAGAGGAAGAAAAGCAAAGGTGAATCCTTGGACGTAGGCCTGAGTAACAGTGTGAATAATAGCAACATACTGTCAACCAGTAACAAACAGTCTTGTGGGCTGAAGAAAGCTTTTGAGTTTGATTTGGATACGAGAGCCTTTTATTGTTGGTTCAGAGGAGGGATATACGAGTGTGCTGATGGATGGAGCAGAAGAGAAAAGGTGGATTTGTTCCTCCACCACCCTTCCATGGGTAAGTACCACAGGTGAATTAACTATAGTGGGTGCCCCTCTAGTATGAGGAAGGTCTAAGGACAAAATGCTGTATTGCTACGGAATACTGTAAAATATGTCAGGATTCTGCTGTTACTTACACCTGAAGTAGCCCTGAGGAAGTAAGTGTTCCTCTGGATTGCAGTGGAGGTTCCAATCTACTTCACAGGGCTTCTTATTAAAACACTTTTTAGGACATAAATGTCTCTCAAGTATGTTTACAACTGACTTACGTGTATAACATGCCATAAGCTGTAATTATTCCATGCCTAGGCTACAGGCAACCCATAGCAAGTACTGAGACTTATTTTTTTACCAGTTTTATTGCTGGTATGCTGGCAGTCCTGCCAGACTGCACGTTGATTACTGTGCATCTCAAGAGCTAAACAGACACAGGCTGAGTTCCAGCTTGGGTGGGAGTTCAGGAGGAAAGACATGCATGTTGTAGGAAGTGATGTTGGTGCTATACTAAGCAGCAGACTCTGAGTCATTTCTGAAATGGCGACTGCAAAGTGTTCCACTGGATGCCATGCTCTGGAGGTGTGACTCAGATGGAGATCTTTCAAGTTTTTTTAAAGTATTTGTTGCAATAAGATGCAGAATATTGCAGGTATTACTTGTTTTAAAGTTATTAAGTTCAGAAAAGTGCTATCTAGTGAATTCTAGTTCAGTGATTGTTATTTCCACCTAAGCTTCCTTCTAGTGTTCAGCAGGAGACAGTACTCTTTCTCTGTGCCTGAACTCTTGAATCATGTGCTGCATCTAGAACTGTGTCCCACCCAAGTGCTGGCTAGATTTCTATTATTGTGTTCTTCCTAGTACTGCACTTCCCTCAGGTGTTAAGCCTTAGTATTTGTGACATGATTTGAGATGCATGGCTGAGCGATGCTGCAGAAGCAAAATTGCTTTTATTCATCAGAGTAACATGGTGCTTAATGCTACAAAAATAACTATTTCAAATGGGAAGAAATGCTCAATTAAGTACAGCAGTTCTAACGTGAACAGAGTATTACAGAAAGACTGCTCTTGTTGACTTCATGCTAGAGCAAGTTGTTGGTAGAGAGTTTGAAGTACTATAGGTTGGCATAATGTGCTAACTTTTTTTTAAACTTAGCTTCTGATTATGTAGACATAAATCTTGTGCAGTGTTCAGCAGGGAGCAGAATGTTCTCTCAGGCTGTGGTACCAATGGTGGGGATTTCAGACTGAGCTGTCCTGCCCAGCTAGTCAAAGCAATAGACACGAGGATGAGGAGTGAAGATTTCCTGATCTAATGCTACAGAGTTGGTGGGAGGAGGAGGAGCAGCTCCCCAGACAGTACAGTTCCCAAGAGTGGAAGAGCTTCTGGGAGGGAAGAGAGTTTGCTAGACACAGTTTTTAGCAGCTGAAGCTTTTCCACTTCAGCCGTGATTGTATGTGGTACAAGTAGGATTCTGTGTTCTTCCCTCGTCTCCTCGTGTTATTTGTCCTGGTAAGGCTTTACTGGTGGGCTTCTTTCTGGTTTGCCTAGTGTAAACTGCCTGTATGGCCGTGGGGAGCTTGGCAGCAGGAGAAATTCTCCCTTTTCTAGAGCCAGTGGCTGAATTTGCCGCTGTGTTCAGACAGTGACAGGGGAAACCAGTGACTTCCCTGTTTAACATGGGCATCCTTTGGCACTTTAGCAAAAGTGACTGATGCAGGCTAAATTTGAGTGACATATAGGTAGTGAAAAGCATATACAGCCCAACCACAAATTTCCATACATTAACTACGGTGTGATGGAATAAGGTCAGAGAGGAAAGCGTGATAAATCTTGGAAGAAGGGGATCCAAGGACAGAGATAAAAAGGACTCAGGCTGGATTCTCGTAAGACACGGGACTTATTTCATATGAGCTACTTCTCCTGTTCTCTCTTTCATCATCTAGCACAGAAAGCTCTTCTAAAACACAAGTCTAGGGATCCCTGCAGCCTGATGAGAGGCCCTACTGGCTCGTACGGAGGAACTGTTGGGTAACAGAGCTGGAGTTCAGCCTCTGGACCGTAATTTACTCCCGTAGTCCTTCTAATCCTCATGAGTCACCTTGAAAGCTTCCCTTGCAGCCACAGAGGGAGTTGGCACAGAGCGCGCTGTTTCGTGCCGTGCTCGCTCCCTTTTTCAACACCCACGTACCTTGCTCATAATTGTCTTCATGACAACCTTGGTAGCATTTTCTGTTTGTAGGGTGAGCATTTCAGCTGTGAGTGATTCAGCAAAGTTTGTTCTTGCATACTACTGTACTATTGTTGAAACCTACAAAAAAGCTAACGTGAGCAATAGCTGAAATTCCTACAGAGTATTTATACTTCTAAATATACTGCACTCTAAATACTTCAGAAGGTGCTGGATATTATAGTGTAGTGCAAATGTTAGTCATAGGGGGCTGTACCTGTATGTGTCTGTTGGAATCCGTGAGGGAGATAGTGACCTGTAGAATGTTATTTACTAAATTAAACATCTTTGCACAGCTGCTTTAGTATCAACTAGATTTGATTTCTTCCAGAAAAGGGGATAACTGCTTTTAAAATGGACAATCACTAGGAAAGACAAATGATAGCAGAATAGAAGTGTCCCTTCACACACCTTTTTGTACATTCATGTCTTCCCTTTTTGACTGCAGGATCAATAGCTCATTGCTCTGTTGGTTCAAATAGTATTTCTGTCTTGTTCAGATAACTGTATGCAGCAACATATTATTTGTAAATTCTGTTTGCAAGGTATTGAAGGGAAATGGGGGAGCTGCATATCACAGAGTCCACAATAAATGGATACCAATTATTACCTCTTTTAGAGCTTAGATGAACAGAAAACTACATGCAGAATGACAGATACTGCATTAATTAAACACATAACTGTGAGTGGGAGGGTTTTAGGGGAAGTGTTATACTGAGCTGGTTTATTTACTAAGAATTCATTAGTGAGTGTTGTTTAGAACACGAAATTTGCATTAAAACCCGCAAGCAGAAAGTTCGTATAAACGTAGTATCAAAATAAGTCAAAGGTTGTATGAGGTGTGTACATCCCTGTGCCATATTCACTACCACAGTGAGGAGCTTATAGCAGAAATTAGGGTTTTATCAGCTGAATTCAGGCTTTGTTGTTCTCTCTCTGCATTGTATGGGCTGTTTAGAAAGATGAAAAAACAACTGGGTTAGCAGAAATGCTTGCTTTGATTTTTAGATGCTTCCTTCACTTCTAAAATTTAATTCTGATTAATCAGATACATCTGTCTTTATTTTGTTGTGACATGCATTGATTTGTGATGCTGTCGCTTTCAATAATGCAGAAACAGTTGCCTTTATTATGAGAACCAGCAGAAATCAACATGCAGACTAACTTCATTTTTAATCTTTAATTTTTTTTCATTATATATGGAGCAAGTTGCGTGGATGATTTTAAAAACAAAGCTACAATTAAAACTAGATTAAATCTGAACTAAACCATAGCAGAGGAAACTTTCTAGCCATAATACATGTTTATGCAGCTCACAGATGTAGATTTCACAATACATTTTCAGAAACATTTCTGAATAAAAACCGTTGCTGGCAGAGAATTAATTAATTTGCCCAGTATATATCGCGTTTCTGTGTGCTGTTATTACAATATACATATTCAGGCTCCAGCTAGTTCTCTGTACATTTGCACTGTGTGCACCTCGCTTCATAATTGAAGGTGGTAAAAAAATCATGGTACAATGATGCATTGTTTTCCATAACATTAGTATTTCACAGAAGTGAATCTGTATTACAAAATGTATATTTTTGTATGATATTACAGCGTAGTAATTTAGATTAAACTAGTTATAATTTATGGTGCCAAGCCAAAAAGCTATTTAAGATGCATTAAAATGCAGAACCATGACATTTGAAATTCTGATGTTCTTAATATGACAAAGGTTATTCTATGGAGTTTTGCTATAATATGAAATATTAATATTTCACAATACAGTTTTGATGAAGTACAATTTGCCTAGCTTGCATATGATAAAGAAATTAAATGCTTACCAAGGGAGTTCAGTGAGAATTAGAGCCCCGCCTGAACATCTGCTTGAAATGTTATTATCCTGTCCTACTGACAGCATCGCTCCCTCATTGTTTTTCAAGATTGACAGCTGAATATTGTACTGATTTCTGCAGCAAATATGTCTAGGTGAACTTTGTTTGGTTTTTAGGAATTTAGAACATGCTTTTGATTTCCATCCTATAATTTTTTTTTTATAACTTTGACATTTGTAGATGCCAGATTGAGGTCTAGTATGCTGTAGCAAAGATAGACCATTGACTTGCAACGAAATGCCAGTTGATATCTCAGTAAACAGAAATATTACTATTCTTTATTGTGTGGTCTGTATGAAAGCTGTATGGGCTTTCTTTGGGGAGACAAATGATCAGATTGTTAATGTCAAATATAAAAGGGACTGTTTGCCTTTCTACTAAATAGCATTAGACAACTTTTATTAACTACATTTTTTGAACAGAAAAATGATCATTTTATGGGATTCCTTAGCACACAACACTCTTAAGTTACATTATTTTCTTGTTTTACAAGTTTTAAAATTACTATTATTAGTTTTAATATTCTTGGGAGCACTTTGTCCCTCATTTTGTTCCATATTTCTGAAAGAATTTTAATAAGAAATACCATCTTTATTGTTTCACAATTTTTATATTTTTAGATCAGTGCATAAAATCAGCAAAGTTTAACAGGAGAGGTAAAAGGCTATGCTAGGGAAATGCTATAGAATGTAATTATTATCTTTTAAAATGCTGTAGTTATGCCATTTTATTTTTATACTGAAAATGTGTTATTTAGCTACAAAAAAAAAGGAACAAATAATTTTGTGAATCAGAGTAAGTAGCAGGAAAACAGACTTTCCTCCTTTTTCCCTGAGAAAAAGTATTTCTCTGATATGTTCAACTTGAGGACCAGATCTCATCTCTCTACTTAGTTTTACCCTACTATCTCTGGCCCAGTGTAAAGAAGGCTGGAGACTTCTTTACATGCAAATAACTTCAAAAGCTTCAAAACTGCTGTTTGAGGAACTGGAAAGGATTGTGTATAACCTTTCTTTTTCCACAGTCCATATACCTGGTGATGTAGGGGTTTGGCATATCTTCACCCTGTCTGTCTAGAGAGATGTAGCACAGCTTGAACACAGTAAAAGAGAGACCAAAGATTCCAGAACTGAGAGTTTTAACAAAGTTATTGATAAGCCAAGGCCTTTCCTACCCCAGCTGAAGTCTGCACCAGGTAGATGCACACCTTACATAGTTGCAGGTGTGCATCTTGACACCAGTGAATTTGCAAGTGAGACACTTCGGGCCATTTAAAAATCTGTTTTTACCATCAATAATTCTGATTATTTTGGCCAATTAATATTTCTAATGCTGAAGATAACAAATGGCATCTTTAAAGCTAGAGTTTAACAACAATCTGTAAAAATTCTCTCCCTCTCTTTGTGTTTGTATTTACTACTTTAGAAATTAAAAACTTCTGACAAGTTTGTGATCAAAATTAAATCTCTGAGGATATGTTTAGTCCCACTCTTCCTGTAGCATTAAATATCACAGAAATGCTGCATTTCTCCTGCAGTGAGAGTCTGTCTTCTGCATAGTCTCTCATGGAGAAGTCTGCTATCTCAAGGCGTGGAGCACAATGTGACATCAGTGGAAGACATGGATCTGTCATGCAGGGGTGTTGAACACTGGGTCGGTAAACCTCATCTGTGCTAAAGGACAGATTTTAACAACCAGAGGATTGGCAACTTTCTTCTCCTATTTTCACTTTTCCTGCCATTCCTCATGGAGCAGAGTGAGCATGGCTGTAAGTTTTATGCCACAGAGTCTAAGCTGGCAATAGCTTACCTTCCTCAGAGCTGCACACAAAACTGGCCAGCAAAGGTAAAACCACATATTATGTCCAAAACTGGTTCTTGATAGGCTGCAGGATTCTCATTTAAGTCTAAAGGATTTGGTTTCTGTTCAGCTGGGGATTTTTTCACACAGTATTTAGAGGTTGTTTCTTTTTCTTGTCTTTTTCTTCTGGAGTCAGTGGTTCAAAGCAGTGTAGCCAGAGTTCATATACATATACAAACTATAAGTTTGAACATTAATCTTCGGCTTGGATATTTTAGGCAGCTTATGTATAAAAGACTTGTAAATCAGTCTTTAAGGTATTTTTTAATCTGAAAACTGTTGCGTGTTGTAAGGAGGCTTATAGTGCACTTAGATTGGCATAATTGAGAAGTTCTGCTGTAATTCTGAAGCACCATACAGACTGCAACACTGAGTATTTTCCTACATTAGCCTTTATATAAAAAATAGCTTCTAAAAGTAGGAGAGTTCATTCCTGCTCAGTATAATAGGTGCTGTTCTGGTAGTGACCAGAACTTGAGGGTATAGTTTCTATTCATAGTGCAACTGTTACCCAGTCAGTCAAACAAAATGGATGCAAATTTTACACTGGTTAAAAATCAGAACAGTATTTCTTTTTATATTGAAGAAGCTGCTTTGCTCTTTGCTAATTTTGCTTTATTTACCTCATTCTTCTGAAAATACCTGCAAATATTTATCGAGAGAGACAAGGAGAGCACACACGCATGATTTTCCAAAACTGCTGTGGATCTGCAAGTCCTATTGGCTGTTTCTGAAGTGCTCAACATTTTTGAATATCACATCCTGTATAAACAGGATTCTAAAAAGCAAATATGTAACATACTTGTGTAAAATATAATTCAGCTATATTTTTCTGTAGTTGTTTTGTATGTCCTTGGAAGGTTGTTGGTGATCTTGGCAATGACTCATATAATTTTTTTGTCTGAAAGGAATTCAGCTAAAAAGGCAGTTTGAATGTAAGCTAGAAATTGTTAAGTGTAATTCTGAAATTTAGAATTTTCTCATTTGTTCCATTCTCAATTCAGATTTGTTGCAAACCTTTTAGTATTGTTGCATTATTTTAATTGCATGCAACCAACTACATCTAACTTTCTTAAGCGGCATATATTTTATAATTTATTAGAAAAGGTTGTAGGATATTGTTTTTAATTGTTATATTCGAAACACACCTAAGACAATCACATCATAAGGACATATTTCACATTTTTTAGTTTCTTAGAATAAATTAAAAACTTCCCTATTTTTTGAAATTGTTAAGATACACTTAATAGCTAAGCACAAATATTCAGGAAAAAACGAAATCTTTATTTTGTCATTATAGAATTCAGAAGTTTCCCTTCTGTCAAGTCATTGACTTTTTGACTCTCCCCATTTGGTTAAGGGCATCTGTCAGAGTTTGGGGTTTTTTTCCCCTCATTTCTACATTCTAATTATAAAAAAAATCCAGAACACCATCTAGAATTCAGTAGGCCTAATGAGATACTGAAGTGGAATAAAGGAAAATTGTTGTCATGATACAGTTGCTCTAATTTATAGTTCAGCATCTTTGCTGAGGGTCTGCATTCATTGCTGTGGTCAAATGCAGGCTTCTGCAAAACCCTAGGTGACACTTTGGGACCCCACCTCTGCCCACTGACATTTTCTTGGGGAAGACCTTCCAGTGCTGGGCCTCCTCCCCTGGCACCAGCTGGTTGCTCCTGCTTCAGCTGGGCACGTTACAAGGCAGCCGTGCTGTTAGGTGGCTGCTGTTGTGCTCTGCACCGTGACAGGCTGAGGAGACCTGAAGCACCACATGCAGCAGCTATTGTCCCAAGGTTCCTGGCTGGACCATGGACTCTTGCAACGTTTGCAGAAATGCGGTCCCAAACTGACTCTGCAGGGACACTCTTAGATCGGTGTCACACGTGTATGTGTGTACAGCTCGTGTTAAGAATTTTGCAGGCATTAGCTGAAATGATGTAACTGCCTCTGAACTGGCATATGTTTCCACACACAGGTTTACAGGGTTTAGCTTAATCACTTTTCAAGGAATTTTTGGTTATACCAGTGTAGCTTCTATGTAAAGGCAATACACTTCTCCTAAGTGTTCGGGTTATCTAAGGTCTTGAGTTCCCACTTGGTAAATGAAAAGGGTATGGCTGTGTTTAACATCTGATTTGCCCACACAAGAAGTTAAGAAAGCAAAGAGCTGATTTTTGAATCTCATGGTGATATAATTGCATTTACTCCTGATTGACATTGTTGCAAAAGCAGAATGAAGTCCCATATGTTTAAAAAACCCGACAGGTTCTTGTGTTAAAGTACCTATTACTAATCCAAATATGTATGTGAGTGTATTCTAAATGACATTTCTTATCATCATTTGAGATACATAGTTACCTAAATTTTTTTACTACAGTTGCGATTGTGGAACTCTATCCTTCAGTCAGGAAGTGTAGGATTTTTGTGAATAAATCCTCTAGAGTTCATTCAAGGAGGAGAAAAGCGTATCCATCCTGTGAACTTTGGAATTACTACTTTAAGAAATATCCAAAAAGCTTTTGTCATTGCTAATTGCAAAATCCAATTTTTGGTCTATAGAAAAAGGAAATAGGAGCACACATTTTCAATAATCCCTTAATATCCATGTTATATTAGTCTTTAATTGTAATTTCTCACATCATGTATTATAAGGACATAACTTTAGATTTGTGTGGAGGACTTGATACTACTTCAAAAATTATTTCTACTGAATTACAGTAATGCTGTTGAATTATTATTGAGTATTGACATTTTATACTTTAATCTATTTTGGATTTCCTGGCGCATTTTGGACTATGAAGCAGTTAATTACAATGCAAGCTATAGGTCTTGAAAGCAGCTATCACCACCTTTTCACTGTTCTAGAACATATATTTAAACCTACAATATGTTAGTAAGTTTGAAAATCATTTTTGTCCTTAACTTCTACTTGCCTGACTGCTCTGATGATTTAATGCAGTATAAGAGTTTAAAAAATTAAATTCCTAAACCACATTGCAAATGCAAAATACATAAGCTGATGTTATTGCTGAACGTTTCTTTGTTAGCAGCTGACCTTCTATTCCTAGAGAAAAGAAAGTCTTGGCTAGAAGACAGTTCAATAAATGAACAGGCTATATATTGATTTTTCTCCCTCTTCCCTTGTTATGTAATGTGATTTCCCTTCCCTTGCAAGGGTTGCTGTTGTACAAGATAGGGCTGGGATCATGGTCATGGAAGCGTATGGGAATGTGTAGACTAAGGAAGGCTGTCACAGCAGTCAATAAGATCTGAGAGGTGTTGACTAATTGCCTGCTAATTACACAGTAAATTGTCTAATTAAGCTGATGGTTAATTAGGGTATGCTCGCACAGCAGTCTTATGGAATTTTTGTCTGATGTCTGGGAAGCAGCTTGTGTAATTGGCAAACTGGTAAGGACTGGCAGAGAACACGACTGGGAAGCACGCTGCCAGTAGATGACAGAATAAGGATGCGTTTGCACAAAGGTTGTCATGTGAACACGCAGGGGTTTGTTAGCCTTCTCCAGCTACGTGGCAGCCAGCACAACGAGGAATCGAGCTGAAAGCTGCTGGAAGCTGTAAATAAAATCAGGCTTAAGTGTATGATATTAGAAAAGCAGTGACATGTGCTCTTATATTTTAGTCAGTTTGAACTTTAGATAAACACAGGGTATCAAAATTCTCATGTACAGAACTTCACCAAACTGTGTGACTTGACCATGGCAGTAATTATGGTATTGTGATCTATTTAGTGGAGTCCCAAAGTGATCCTGTTTCCAGGGACATGCTATATGTGTGTTGTTGAAAAAGTGTAGCTGTTAATAAGGATGCTTGCCAGCCATCATAACCATCGTGTGTGGCATTCTGAATGCACTTTAGTTAGCAATGTCCATCCCTAAATGCGACAGAGTATAAGCAGGTCACAATGGTGCTCTGAATAAAATATGTGTGCACTATGCGTAACTATAATATCATTAATAAAAATCTAGATTCCAGATTCTGACCCAAAGGCAATTGAAATGGTCAGGAATATTAAGCAGAGAGAACCTGGACAGCACAGGAGTACAGACACCAAATTCTGCCAAGTATCAGTTTGCTGTGACTTAAATTTTTCATTCAGTAAAATGGTATGGTATGTGGACTTTCTTAAAGTTAATTACAAATGTAAGTATCCTGCAGAATCAGAATTGCACAACACAGGATTGGGTCTTCATGTGACGTTGTGATGTAATTTTGAGTTACGTATCTGCAAAATCTATGAAAAATAGAGCTCTTTGTACATCATGAGCTAAACCAAAGAAAGTGTGCATGTGCTTATTTGTTAAGAATGTTTTGATGTCACTTGAGCAAAGTGAAACTTCATATCCACTTTGGTTCTTGGAAATCACATTTGTTTCAGTGGTCCCCATTGTTTTACTTCTAAGCATTAGAAGCATGTGGTTTGGACACAGTGTCTTTCTGGAACAAAAAGAAAAATTAAGTGAATTCCAGATCTGGTTTGCTGCTGAAACTATTGATTTTCATTTTTTTCTTTTAAATTTAAACCACATGTATGTTTCTTCTCCCATAGAAAAAGAATTTTAAAACACTCAAACTTTGAGACATTAAATTATACTTTCTTTGAATTACTAAAGCCAATTGTATCCTGTGATCTTGCTGCTTCTACTTACCTGCACAGTTAATAATGCCTTTATGTAGCACCCTCTATGTTGTGAATGTTTGTTTATGATTTTTCCTTCAAAAATAATTGAGTAAAATCGTGGTACACTAAGAGCATTCTCACTGTGCCAGTCATCAGACACAAGACTCCAAACACTCCCAGGCTAATCTAGAAGGACTTAAACCTGCTCTGAGGGGGATTATAACAATACCTGTAATGTTGCTCCTCTGTGTATGTTTCCACAGAACAAAATGCTGCAATTCCCCTGCATCAGATCCCATGAATTATTGCATAAAACAAAAAAGGTGAAGTACATTGATTCAAGTCAAAACCATACAGGGAGGTCCTGTGTACATAATTGTCATTCAAATAAAATATACTTTAAATTTGCATTTAGTATTTACATATATGGTTTTTCCACATCCATCTGCACATATGAAAAAACAAACCTCCTCAATTAATTTTTCCTTACTTTTTTTAAGGATTATTCTTTAAAGGTATTGGAGAAACTATTGGTTTTGCTTCTGACAGCATATTCAGGAACAAAGCTCACTTCACCAGCCAACTGCAGGAACTGAAAGCATACCATCACAGTTGCTTTCATTTTCTGTCATGGGGCAGCAAATGGATACATTCTAATGCATTTTATTCTCTGAAGACAAAGAAAGGAGTTCAGAGGATAATTGTTACCTTATTATATCCTTCAAAAGGAATTTCTGGCACATGCTATTATGATTTATGTTTTAATAAATCACACATAGAAAAGCATGTCTCTAGTAATTCACATGGTATAGTAAATGTATGTATGTAAAGCCCTATTGCAACATCACAATCTGTAATAAAAATTGTATGGCAATAATGCTGCTGTTAAACAGCATCAATAGCCAACTTATTTTAGAAATATTTTTTTTTAACACACCAATTTTTTTCATATCCAGTTTTTGCTCTATCTTATATGGCTCTGGAATCTATCAAAATTGGGAGCATTTCCCAAATGTCCCTAATGCAGTCTGTCCCAAAGCATCTTCCTTGTCTGTTTTCAAGCCTCATGCTTAAACAATAGAGTGAGAGGAGCACGCTGTCAGCGCGGTGTCGGCGTTATGTTCAGCTTTATTGCCTGTGATGGTTCTCTCCCTGTGCAGTTCAGGAGGGTTCCTGTTTGCACCCTTTTATTTAATGTGTATATCAAGCCATAGAGAACGTTTAGTAAAGTGACATTGATTGAAGTGTTTTCAATATGTCAAAACTCAGCTTTATAACTCTCAGCTGATTTAGCTGGAGCAGCTGATTGCATTGTTCAGTGTTTGTGGGAGACTGGGGCATGGTTGAAAGCATGCTGAGCAAAAGTCAATCCAGACAAGATAGGAGTGATGCTGGGATCGTTAGAGGAAACATCCAGAGGCTACAGCAAGAGAATTATCAGTCCTTCCGGCTGAGGGATGTAGTTCCATTCCAGGCTGTAGCTGCAAGGACAGATAAGAGCCAGAAGCCTACTCCCCTTTCATTTTCTGAATACAAGCTTTGCAATGAGTATCCATGCTTTATATTTCAAGATTAACCTACTGCCAGCCCATGCTATATTGGACTGGGTCTTCAATCTATCCAAATATTGTTAGTGGTGACAAACTTCATGGCTTGAATTCTGCAAAGGGAATCAAAACTGCCCCCAGCCTGTTTCGGGTGCGCTGGGGTGGAGCGGAAGGAGCTGCTGGCAGTTCACAGAACGCTGTTCTTGCTTGGAGCTCCTGCCCACGGTGATCTGTAAAAGCCCAAATCCCTTAACTGCAGCACAGACTTGAAGAGCTTGTTTTTCCTCCCTAACTTTGCAAGAGTTGAGGAAAGGATGAATATTGGGTTTCTAGTTACTACTGTTTTTTTATTATTCTGTTTAAGTTTATACAGCTGCCAAGAACAGTGTTCTCAGAAGGTCAGTTGATTGCTGCTCTTGTGTAGGAGGTATATTTTAAAGACTGACAGGAGTACCTAGAATACGTGATTTCACATGGAGGTAATGCAGGTCTCAAACACATAAATAAGCAAAATCTTATTTTCCTATATTCTGGATATAGTCAAACTCAGATGAATTTCTCTGTTGACATTTATGGATTTTTTTGTTTGATATCTAGAAATGTTTTTTGCCTTTAAGAAGAACAGAATATTGGAGTCCATGTCCAAATTTTTGGAGTATGTATTTTTGAGTGTCACATTTCTTTTTTCATTTCTTATTCTAGGCTAAAAATCTGCATTTATCTTGGTTAAACTTGAACAAATCTATCAGCCAGAAAATTCATAATAGTATATTATAATTTCTTTTTCTAGAAACAGCAATGCAAATTTAATCTTTACTGTACAATAATACTCTATATATCCAAATACATGGTTTTCTTTACTTGAGCAACTTTACTTTCATAATATAATTTACATTTTCATCCCTATTTTAACACTATGGTTAGAGAAGGCTCTAAAAATGTATGAGAGAGAGTAAGAATATATCTGAGAGTAAAGTATTAAAATGATAAACCAAGGACTATCAATCTTAGGACTTCTTTCTTATGCCCCTCTCTACAATACTAAAAGTGATGCTTTGCTACTGTAACAAAAATTGTTCTTATTTTGTGTTGGGAGTTATGTACCTGTAGATACATAAGCTCTGTCTTGTGATGTTTATTTCCCTAGTTTTTGGGTGGTGTTTTTTGTATTTCTTGCATTCCTTCTTTAACACAATTTTAAAAAATTAGTTCCAGTGAGTGCAAGGATTTAATGAGGTTTTAAGTGACCAAAAAATACCAGTTTCTACAGAAAGAGAGTGACATATTTCAAATTCTGTTAAAATTAAATCTGATGGTCAAATTTATGCAGAGGAGAGACTTGATTCTTTGTCCAACATCCTCCATGTCTAGCTTGCTTCAATTATGTTCAAGGGTTCACATTCCTACCAGGTCTCCTCCTCATGTGTTTTCCTTATCTTTAAAGAAAACTTTTTCCAGCCAGCCATTTCTCTGCCTAACTGAGCTGGTATCATGGGCAGTGGAGCATCCATACTTGTTTGACTTTTGCAACATGCCCTGGACTGCTTCCTGTTCCTACTGTAAATGTTGGAACACAACATCACCCAAATTCCTGCTTGTCTATCTATTAATCTAGAGTTCACAGTGTGCTTGCTGGTATTCAAAACCAAGATGTTCGTGCCTGCTACATACAAAATAATATGACTTAATAGCATAATTGAGGATGTAGTATTTGCATTCAGCACGTGTGTTTACAGTGAAGTGTCTTGATATAGCTGAGCTCTCAGGGACAGAAACATCAAGTGCAAGAAAGAAAAACATTTTTTTTCCAAGTGGTGGAAATGAGAGTTGTTTATTTTGAGAGATCTTATGTAAACGTAACTGGGGGAGGAAAAGTAAGCCAACGTTTCCAGCCAATCCACGCCTGCACACGCATATCTCTGCTGGCCGGAGCTTTCCCCTTTGGTGCCGTTAGCATTTTCATTTCAAAAAACGACAGTCTGCAGTGGAAGCAGTAAAAATGTTCAACCTGTGGTTTAAATTATTGATTTTTTTGAATATTGAAGCAGTATTTCAAATGGGTTTTGTTTGAGTTACTTCAGGGTAGAGGGTTCCAGAGGTAATTTGATATCTAAAAGCCTGTGTATTTCAAAGCCATTTCAGTCTTTTGAGTTCCTTCAGCTGATTGGGTAAAATACCTTATTGTCTCCTGAATTGCAGGCAATAGATAAACTGCAGCTCAAGGTTAGCACGTAGACCAGCATACAATGCTCTTGGTGATTTATTATGTGTACTCAGTGTCCAATCAACTGACAAAAAATACCTCATTTATTTTTAATGCAGTAACTTATCTTCACTTAAAAAAGAAAAAAATCTTTTGAGATGCTAGCGTTCACAAACGAGATGGGGGAGCTCTGTTTCCTGTATCGCTAGGCAATGATGCATAATTAAAATTAGGTGAATTCATGGTATAAAATCCAGTATGTGTAAATAAGAAGTAGATGCATGTATTTTCACAGATAGATCGTTACATTACTGCAGAACAGAATGGCTGTAGTGAAAGAGAAGTCACTTCTAAACAACTGCAGTAGAAGCGGCACTCACTCTCTTTCACAAAGGGTGGGTTTTTGGTGGTTGTACACATACAGTGTTTAGGAAATTAGCCATTCTCACAACCCTTCTAGTCACAGGGAAAAAAAAAAGTAAAAATGGGTATTACTTTAATAAGGCTCAGATCTGGCGGTGAAGCCATATTGAAATGAATATTGGAGTTGATGGGAACTGTGAAAACTAAATTAATTGCAGGAATGGGCCCAGTTAAGACAGGAAATATTACCACTAATGACACTAAATATCACAGAATAATGGTGTGAGTCAGATTTTAAACAGGTTTTTTCCCTTAAGGAGGCTATGGGTTAAAGAGTACCAAAACTAAAAAAAAAAACAAAACAAAAAAAAAAAAACAAAACAACAAACTTCACTAAAGTATGGATTATGCAAATTTAAAAATTATGTAATTTGTTTTAAATTTTAAAAATATGCATATGTATGGCATATATGTTTAAATAAAATTAAAATACACTAATATAATTTGTGAAAAGATGTGTGGCATAAAGAGTTTATATAATGCCCAATTGGTTTCCATCTTAAAATAACGCTACAACTACAATACAATCCTACAATAACTAGTTTCTGTGAGTGTAGTTTAAGAATTTGTCAGATTTCGTTGACCCTCTTGGGATCTGCACTACAGTGTTTTGCATTGTAGTTTACAAAATCCCTTTAAATCCCATGAGTACCTGCTGTACTGGTGTGTGCACAGAATAGTTTTATCCGTCCTGTTCTAGGTGTGCAGCAAAGAAGTCTGTCCTGCCCTGTACTGGCTGCATTAGGGGAAGGTTGTCTAAAATAGCAGAGGTGTAAAAATCCAGACCCCTAATGCCTCCAAAACCAGAAACATGCAGTGTATACCTGCATATATACTTAATTGTTTTGTATATTAATTGAGCATTGACTATGCTGTATAGGTTAGTCTCCATACGTGGGGATAAGCTTTGGGCTGAGAAGAGCCTCGGTAGTTCCTGGGTGCACGAGGTAACTCTGGGTGTCGGTGCTGTGGAGCTCTCCTTGGCCCTGATGCAAACTTGGCCTCACCACCCTTGGAGTGAGATTGCTCCTGTGATCTGGCATGTGGAAGTAATGGGTATATCCTGTTTCTTAGTGACGTTTTGCAGTGAGCTGTGCTTTAAACTCCACGGTTCCATGGCAGGAAGGAGGCAAAGGCAATCCCTGTCTTCTGCCCTCTGCAGCTCAGGACAGGCTTACTCCTAGGATTCCGGTGTTGAGCATGCACAAGCCTTTTGTAGCAGGTCTCGGCTGGCTGTGCCATTAAGGGTGCCAGAGATCCAGCCACAGCTGTCATATGCTTTCTTGCACCCCTGTGGCAGTAACAGTGGGAACATTTACAACAGATTCCCAAATGAAACCCTAACTCAATTATAGTGTCTAACAACCATCTTCCTATTGATTTCCAGGGGAATGGACTTCATATCTACCTTATCTGTGTGTGCCTGCTAGATCCTCTGATGAGCGTATTTACTTAACTGACAGACCTGAGCAATGACTCCAGAGAGGGCTGGGGTTTGGGACTTGTTGTACATTTAATGAAAAAGGACATGCTTAGCTTAGAATATTGTTTTTCCTCGGTGGTAAACAGGAGAATGGTCCTGCTAGGAATTTCCATGTATCATGGCTGCTTTCAGTTCTTACAAGAATATTTTAATGAGCTTTGATCTTTTTGCTTTATTAAATTTGTGTTTTATGTCCCTCAGGGTGGATTTTTAAAAGCCAATAGAATGTGTCATTTTTCATGGGCATTTAAAAAAGTTAATAGGCATTGACTAAGCTACTGCTATGAAAACTTCAGGTGAATGTAGAGGAAAACCAGACTTGAGATGGGGCCTCTGTGTCTGCATCAAACCCTGACAGTCTGCCACAAGCAGATGGGAAACAGAGCTTGTCCTTTGGCATAAAAATTCTATGTGCACTTCAGCACTTCTCTACATGGATTTCTGCCTGTCAGAGAGGGTATAACATCTGCAAACACTGAATGTTTATTTATTAAGAGCTCAGTCTGGAAAAGCAGAATCAGCCCATCAGGCAGGAAATCTCCACTTTGAAGCTCTCAAGTGGAAAAAGCCATTTCTGTCTCGATTATTGAGCCCATGTGTGGTACCCTTGTGATGACTGATGGATGATCACACGGTGCTCTCAGAGGAGCTCACATCTCCCAATGACAGACCCGGCCATGCTGGTTCTACCCTTCCTGAGCTCCGTCCACCCAGGATTTGCATTTCCAAATGCACTCCCTGGGATGTTTACATCCTATCCCAAGTTCTGTATGAGCCATCCTGCCAGAGAAGTACAGCATTCTTATCAATCAAAATATGCCAGCAGAGTTTGTTCCATGATTCAGGGGGTCAGAAAAAACCTATTAGTCATTACAAAACTGGTAACCAATTCAGGATGATAGTTTTATTTGCAGTGCAAAATTTGAGATTCCTTGCAAGTTGATTCACAGAAAAGTAATTTTGAAAGAATGTTGTCAATTATTTGATTTTTCTTTATTTAGCTTAAACCTATTCTGAAAAGTAGTTCAACTACTTTTATGTCTATGAACATAAAATCTAGCAGTTTGCATGCAATACTCTTACGTGGTTCCTTACTCTGTAGCCAATACAAAGAGGTAAATGCTAGGATTTTTTCATGAATTTTAAGATAGATGAGGCCTCCAGCAAAAATCAAAATCTATTTTAAAGATCCTGTCTAAAATGTGGTGCTGAATTAAAATTGGTTTGAACCTCTTACAAGATGTTCAAATGCGGAGTTAAAATTCACAGGGGCTTATATTTTCTTGTTTGGTTTGTTTATGCCCATGATTTTTTTGTCCAGATCTCTGTATAATCAGACTCTGAGAATGTGGCTTAGCCTTGAAATCCCTGCTCTTACAAAAGACCCTTTGGCTTCCAGAGGACTTTTACATAGAAAAAGATAAAAGGAGTATGTTCAAAACAAAATTAATGTTTAAGAGCTCAGTTATCAATGTAGTAATGTATGGCTAGATTATCATTGGAATGCAAAGCAAAATATTCCTTTAGATGCTTCCATCTTCCCTGTACCTCTTTTTCTACGACTTGAAATTGTTTAATGCTACCTGGAGAATCGATACTTTGAAAGTTACATACCTAGCTATTTAAATAGCATCCCAAATAGAATTTGTATTGTTTCCCTGCATTTCTCACCCCTAAGTACACACAAATGTTAATCAATGCTTATAGTATTTAACATCCTTAATCCTAATGGAAAAAGAAAATACATAAGTAGGTTCAAGACGTACCTCAGTATTTGCAATTCATCCGCAGCAGAAAATTTAAATACATGCTTGAAGGAAGTAATGGGACTCTCATCCTAATTACTCAATCCAGCAATAAAAATATTTTGGATTATACATAAATTTAAATATAACTTTGGTGATCTGTAACTCCCTGATGTTGATTCTTTGTGCAAGAATTTTAACAAGTCTTTAATAGAATTGTAGTTAAAAGATTTTTATTCTTGATTATTGAAGAAATCATATATTTTTCCCCTGAAGGTAGGCATCTAGTCTCCCCTCCTCCTAGGAGAATATAATAGTCTCGATTTACTAAGAGAAATCTGGAGGAAAATATTTTAGTGATGGTTCACAATTTACTAATGGAGTTTTACAAAACAGCCTCTAGGAACAGCTAGAAATACATTGATTATATGGCTTCCCTGTGAGAAAACAGTAATTAAAATTATACCACAGATTCTATCAGGACATGTTAATATTTAATTAGGCAATAAATGAGCTTGGTACAGGTGTCCAGAGTTGTTGACAGGAGCTTTTTAAATCCATGTAGTATTGTCTCTTAAATAAATAGTTACCTCTTTGCTTTTTTCCAGTGTGAAGTTACATGCCTAATTAGCAGCCATTAGTATTGCTGTGTTAGAATTATGAGCTGAACTGCAATTCTCTTCTATTTTTCTTCCAGAGGAGCTCATTCTGTGGTCTTGTGTGTCTTGGCTTCTAGGTCATCCTGATAGGAACCTCCCGATGTTGCCCTATTGCCTTCTTACAGTATTTTGTTTAGCAATTAGAAAACAAAGTTATAGAAACTAACACTGAGTTTTGTCTAATGATGATGTTTGAAAAAACTATATTGATTTGGTCTCCCCATCGAGTACAAGAAGAGAATTTGTATTCTCCTTGTAAGCATGACTCCCTTTAATGACTCTTTCAAACTTCCTGATGCAAATATATCATGTATCATCTTCCTTCTCCTTCCCGGATCAAATTTTTTTTTAAGGGCTCTTCCCTATGTTGGTTCCTCCCTGATTTTCTTAGACTCATGCTTTTTTAAAAGTGCCTTTTCATTCTCATTTCATGGGGCCATTCAATAGCACTCATTTAGAAAGAAGTCTTAAGAATTGCTGCTCCTTTATTTGGTCGATTAAGTACATTTACATCACAACAAGTTTTGATCACTGATTAGAGGATGATATTCCCTAACAGCTGAAAATGGACTAATATTTTTAGATGTCTGTAAAATAATTAACCTGTTAAGGCAAGCTAAGTTTTTATGATCTAAATCCACTGTAGTCCAAAGGGTAAGCATTATAGACAGAAGTACGGTATTTCAGTTATTATGCATTAATTTTCCACCTTTGTGAACATACACAGGACCTTAGAAGCCATGGCATAGAAATTTCAGTTTAGGATACAGATCAAAAGTTGCAATCAGTGCAGGTATTTTATTTACCCATGTACTGCTATTTTATTCCATTCTCTTCTCCTCAAATTGTTAGCATTGCATCATTTGCATCAGTTTTCTCTTCTTGTGACCTCTTACTGAAAATTAATTAATGTTTCAAGGCAATTACTAAACATTTTTCTCATCAGCTAAAGCAACCATTCGTTGATTAGGTAGTTTACTTATATCAAAACACCAAGACCCAATAATCATAGAATTATTTAGGTTGACAAAGACCCTTAGGATCATCAAGTCCAACCAATAACCCTGAACTGCAAAAACAGATCCAAAAGTGATTGTCTGCATACAGATACAACTTTCTTTCAAGAACTGTAAGTTCTACTTCTCTCTTCTTTGATGGGTGTAGTTTTTGACCACAATGCAGTTTGACAGCAGAAATTTAATCATGTCCTTCTGCTTAGACCTTTATCAGAAAACTGATAAAATGTGTGCTTACACTGAACATTAGCAGGAAATTTTTCAAATGTCCTTCAGGTTTTATTTTTCTTTCTCTCCTTTCCATCCCTCACTTCTCTGTCTCTCACAGAGAAACTGATACAAAGCTGATGAGAATTTGGATTTGCTTTGAAAGCATCTTTTGTTCAAAGACTAATTTTAACCTTGTGATAGAAATTGCTTTTTGTATTCTGTTGAATGTGTTATCTAGTAATTGTTTGTCAAGACAAAGTGCTGTAGGACATAATACATTTTAAAAATTATCTTTTGTAATTACAGTAAAAGTGCCCTTATATTCTAATGCCTAGAAAACAACCAAATATGTAAAAAAAAGAGAAAAAAAATTAAATGCTTTAATTTTAAAGCAATATGGCCTTGTATTGTAAAAAGTGGGGTCTTTTTAAACTGCTCTAAGTAATTGTCAGCAAAGATAAAATACTTCATTTTCTTATGAAATATACAACTCAACTAGAAAATATTTGTAGATTTGACATAAATATTATAGTTGCTATTCTAAATTTTTGTACTTCTGCTCATAATTTGTATAGTATTTGAACCTCCTAATTTATTATTTTAGAAAGCTTAAGTTTATAATATTGCAGCTTCTGGACAAACTGTCATGTCTGAATGAACAAAGTTTGGGGGATGGCTGTTTTTTAAGCAAGGGCAGCAAACCATTTCTGTTTGACTTACAGTGGGGATGAGGTTGTTCCACAATTATTCTCAGGTAAAGCGAGGAAATTTTTTTTTTTTAATACACTGATCTAGTAAGATTATCTAAAGAGCTTGGGATTTTGCTGTCTTCATCACAAGTTATCGGTACTGATGGCCTTCTGTCTGGGAATTGCATTAGTAAGGAAGGTGTGCTGAGCAAGCAGCAATGATAACAGCTTGGGTAGAAATGAAGTTCGGTGTCTGTAAATTTTGAAGTTTCTCATGCGTTCTCATGGTTAAATCTTAAAGCACTAATGAGACCGTATAGAAAAACATCAAATATGTGGTAACTAAACCTCTTACTTGTCATTTGTCTTTCACACAATATGAGTGGTTCAGCAGTTTTTCTCCAAAGTCCTGACGCACTGCTTTTTCCCTTATGGGGCTGCAGTTTTCTGTGCTAACTTAGTGATTTGGAAAGCTAACTTACTCGCTGAAGCTGTAGTGTTAAATTGGTTTAATAAACACAAATGCCATAGTTTAATGTTGTAAAAGCATTTATGAGGTAATGGTCTATTTTTTTAAAAAATAGTATGCATAACTCAGCTTATTCACTCAAGAAATAAAGCAGGATATTAAGGAAGATTTACAAGCACTGTTTGTGTTCCAGACTTCTGAAATATAAGTACAGATTTGGGTACTTTCATCTTTGCAAACACGGGACAAACAGACATCAAAAGACAGAAAAGAATATTTTAAGGTATCCTTTTCCCCTCTGTAGCATAATAGATCTTGTATGTAAAAGCTGCAGAAACACAATTTGTAAGTTACAGCAAGGTTCCTTTTCAAGATGTGTTCTGTACTAGTGGAGGGATCAGAACACTTATGCTTTAAATCACCAATGTGAAAAATGCTGGAAGGCTGAGGAAGCAATATATTTTTAAAGTCAGTTCTTATTTTGGTGAAGTAACTTAAAAATAATTATTTTACATCATATTATCATGGTATAGTATCTGTCTTCAAGAAAAGGAGAGCAATGAAGAGGAAACAGGGCTAGGTGTAACTTCATTCACAAAAGCAATGAAAAAAAGAGGTGTCTTTATGGTACTTTATTTCTCATACCTGGTGGTGGAGAGATTAGAGCAGTTTCTGCATGGTGGGAAGATCTGAGAAGTTTTTCTGTCAAGGGTGGTTTTCATTTTTAAAAAATGCCTCTGTGTGCACTGAGGGAAAGAGAAGGAGAGAGGGAGGAAGTGACATGGATGAGGTTTTGTGTTCATATGGGAAGAATAAACTCTGGCCTATTCCCTCACTAAAAAAAAAATGCTAAATGCAGGCGTTACAAATTCAACAGGCAGCACTGCGTGCATCATAGCAATGGTTTTTGCACTGGAAGATGCCAGTCAGTGGCTCCATCAAACCTCCTTGGGCAGAAATCATAAGCAAATTTTCCTGCCTTTCTCCATGAGCCACTAAATCTTTTCATGTTTTGCAAAAATCCTACTCTACTAGGTCAGGTCTTCACAGTTGTAACTGTTGGAATGGTTTTGTGTTTGTAGAGGTCCTTGCTGAGCATTTATCTTCCAGTTCAGCTGGAAAAAATTCTGACTTGGGGAAATTCAGGAGAGCAAGTCAGTGCTTTGGGCCTCATGAAAGAAACCCTGCAGAGATGTAGTGTGTCTCAGTTCTGATGGAGAGGAGGGGAGGAAGCAGTCGGAAAGGTTGTATAGGAACAGTGCTGTGTGCAGTGGTATTGTTGCTTCAGGTTTCACTTGCCTTTTGTGGATGGTTAAAACTCCAGAAGGGGTGATACTAGACACAGTCTGGCTAGACAGCTGAGTCACAGAAGAGGCAAATCATCACAAGACCTTGAGTGAGAGTTGGCAGGGAATTACGAGGACATAAGTCTGTGATGCCATTCGTATCTATGAGGGTGTGCAAACAGCAGTGAGCCAGATTTCCAGAATGCTTTAACTACTGTGATATTAGGCAGAAAAAGGCAATGTCTCCTCCATATTTTCACATAGGTGAAATTGTAATGAAGTTCTACTGTAATTAGGGAAAACGGAATCTTGGTGTTGAGGGGTTGATTAAAGCATTTAGAAAATAAGCTCTAAAAACATTTCACACATACTAGATTTTGAAGTCTATACAACCTTTTCGATATATTTTTGAAATGTTGGGGAGAAAAGCACATCATAATTTGGTTAAATAACTGCATTTTTCAGCTACTGTACTTTGTTATTCAATTAAAGAAGGTGGTGTATTGAATATAGTAAGGTAGAAACTTACATTTGAGCTGTTTTTTTACAAGGCAGTTTACTGTGTACTAATTTTAGGTGTGCTGTTTTGACATTTTGTACTAAAATTACCTTAATAAGGTATTTATTTAGATCTCTCCTTCACAAAGAGGCCATTGTGGCTGGTTTGGCTCACATTGACATTTAGTGAGCAGCAGCTCCAGGAATGTACAGATGCATACTCCACTTGGCAAGTATAACGCCCTTCTTTCCTAGAAGAAAGAAAGGTCAAATAAATTAACTTTGTTAGAAATAGTAATCTGCTCATTGTGTTTAATCTTTTTTCTCATATTAATGAAAAGAAACTGACAATGGTCACTAATTCCTATCTGCTTTCATATGTTAAAGCTGAGAAAAGCTTAATTTGAAGTATGAAGTGACCTTCATTGACTTTGGGGGCCAATGCCGCAAGGCAAGTTCTCTGCGTCTCTCAGAGTGAAGAAAATTTGTTAACACTTGTTATAGCATGATTAAATGTATCTTTAAAATCCAGCAATCTTATTTGAAACCTTAATTGTGCTTCAGCCATTTACATTGCAGAACAGCTGTATTTCAGGAGTGAATAGTTGTACCGTTGCTTAATATATTAATTAAAGCTACAATTAATTTATTTTCTTTCTATATTCAGCATAAAAATGCCCAGGTGTTCTCTTAAACAACTGTCATGTAAAAGGGGTGATTTTCTCAACCCCTTTGTGTTTGATTAGTCTGTCAGTGTCCCAGGAAAGCTGACACCCTGCTGCCTGCCCAGTCTGTCAGTGTCCCATTATGGGGACCCTTCACTGAGCAGTCACTGGATCAGAGGGCAGCTCCACTGACATGTTCAGGGTCACACACTGACAGCATAAGAGACAGCCCTTCCTGGGGCTCCACAATTGAGTATATGACCCACTGCCAGTGCCCGTGAAGAACTCCCACTAACAGTTTTCTGAATAGCATTCTTTATTAATGTAATAGAAGATTGTGACTGGTTAAAGTTCAAAGATTGCTGGTGATAGTATCTTGCTGTAAGACTGTATTCAAAGCAATATATGGATAAGCTCTAATTCCTAACAAAAGCTATCTTGAGACAATCAGTGTACATAAAAGAACAGTTCTTACCCAACAGGCATCCCTATGGGTGAGAAGACAGCTCCCTTCAGCTGATCCCAGAAGCTGTGATGGAGTCTTCCCTATCTTCTCCCCATTTTTAACTTCCTTTTATACTATTTTTTATGTTTGGGTGAAGCGTGTATTGTGTGTGGGAAGTTGGGTATGTTGACCGCAGTCCATCCAGGGAGTAGCAACCACATTTTCTCCCTATAATTTTCCATACTGTTATAACTGTGTCTGTAACTTTACACTCCTCTCCATATTGTTTCATCCCCCCCTTAGCATGTACATTAACTGCAACTTTTGTAGCTTTCCAGTTTTCTTTTATTTTACCCCTCTTTTCCCCACAGCAACCCTGTTATTTCAAGTGTTCATTAACATACTGTTAGTGGAAATATTTTGAAAAAAATTGGTCAGAAAAAGAATGTTTTGAGCTCTGCAAATCAATAGAAACACATTAGAACTTTGATAGGAAAAATCATACAGGTTTATTCTCTTGGTTTTTTTTATATTATTGTATATCTTTTATTGTATTTGCCTAGTATAACTACATCAACTGTAGAGGCATGAGGTGGCATACCTGTTGGGAGGCTGCTTTTCTGCAACTGGCCTCTTAATGCATTTTTCTCCAAATACTTTTTTTTTCCCTTTTTTTTTAGTTTCTGGGAGACATGATTATGAAATAAAAAGTGAACTCAGTTAATGAAGTGCTATCTTCTTGGTTCCCCTAAAACAATAATTCTGAGAGAGAAGCGAATAGCTTGATTAATTTCTACGTGTCATTAACTTCCATGCCCTCAGATGACAATGTTAATATTCACTATGTGAATAATTTCTCTGCTGATTGGTTTAGGAGAAACACACAATGGATGTACTTATCGCATGATCTAGCACTGCGCCCAGCAACCCTTTGGATGCCCTAAAACTTGAAATGCCCCTGCTGTCCTGCTTTCATTGGTCATTATAGGCAGCATGGTTGCAATTTTACAGCACAAAAATCTGTGGCAATTACCAACTGCAAATGTGGACAGTGTGAAGCAAAACAAATTTCAGAATAACTAGTAAGGTATGGACTGATATATTGATACATGCCTTTATTTAAATTTAGCTGACTAAGAGCTGCTGAGTGTCTGGACTTTGTCTTTAAAATGTTGTCTCAAATCTCCCAGCCCATTAGACTTAAGTAGTTTAGAATTCAATGATCTGATTGCAGAGTTCAGAGATTATTAGAGCAAATGGGGCCTGATCAATGCCTTGGGTCGTCTTTTCAGTGTGTTAATTAATTAATCAACAGGAACAGAAATATATGTGTAATGCAAATTAACTCGGTCTCAAGTTACTAGAATACCAGAACTGATCATACGCAGAAGAGGGGAATCCAAAAGCAGCAGGATATTAGCGCTTTTATCTGTGTAACACCACTTTCTTTGGTGATGTCCTGAACTAGAGATATTTGCAGGATTAGTGTGATTGTTTCTGCAGTGCTCTCCTCGAGAAATGAATAAGCTTTTGAGGCAATGGAAGAAATTCAGTAACTGAAATATTCATGATTCACAGTTGGCCCTTGATTCTATTTGTTGTCACTGTTTCTCTTCATTTACATTAACCCCAAAACAGGTTGTTTTGCTGTAATCTAGTACTGAATACAGTTTCCTTAATCCCTAAATCCACATTGAATTTCAATATTTCTTCATGAAACAGAGTAATTTTATGTGGTATTTATGTGTTATCTTTGCCAATTATTTTTTC
>VXAD01011628.1:838510-861656 GCA_013399195.1 Dicrurus megarhynchus | reverse complement strand
TTTTTTTTTTTTTCCCCATGGCTTTGTCTTTTAGTGTGGAAAGATACAAGCTTTGTTCTCTCCTAGCTCTTTGTTAAAAGTCTTCTGTCCTTGGTCTTCGGAGTACATGAAAGTGCTGTTTTTCTCAAGGACCATACATTGTCTCCATCAAATGGGGGAGTTAGATCCTTGGTTTGTTTTGGGCACTGGAGACATTCTTCTATTCCTGTATGTGGGCCTCTCCTCACGCCTGGATGCAGGAACCAGACCGACTCATCACTCAGATCATCTCTTTGTTTAGAACTGATAAAGTTTTTAGGTTCAAACCCTGAAGTACTTCCTGTCAGGCTTCTTATGTCAGTTCTATTGTGGCTTTTTAGGCACACAGTAATTTTTATTAACAATAAAAGGGTTGTGTGCATAGTTGGGATAAAAGGAAAAAACTGGCATTTCAGAAAAGAAAAGGAATTATCAGTGCCAGCATTTGGCCTCAAAATTCCTACAAACAGGAAAAGTCAGTGTTCAGTTAAAACACCAGAAGGTGGTTTGTCACAAACCCCACGGGCTGGAGCACTTCAGCTACTTCAGCTGCTCTGCCCTTATCTGCTGGTTTTGGAGACAGCAATAGCAATTGGCTAGCCACCAGAATTTCCTGTTTTAGTGAAACAACCTGTAGTACCGTGTAAAATTCATTCCTAAGACCAAGGGCCATGAATTTGGCTAAGCCCAGCCAATAGATCCTTTGCCCAACTCTTTCCTTGTTCAGCTTTCTCATAGCCGTGGCAGGAGACAAAAGATGAAGAGGTTGGTAAGGCAAGTTCTGTGTAGGTATTTCACACTCATCTCAAAGAGACAATTTTCTATTCTGTCACTTGTGTGATTTTGTTTTGTATGTACATAGGCAGATTCCTCGAATGATCACATAAGTTATAAATTCCATTTTGTTTCCATGAACTGAGTCTCCCAGTGTCTGGGGCTGTCATGTGCTAACGAGAGACAGGAGGAGTGCCAGAGTGTCAGTCATTACAGACTCTTTCTGTCTAGTTTACTCTTAACTATGAGGGGCAAATGAGGAACGAGATCTTAAATAAGGACAGCATATCCCTCCCAGGAGGAACCAAGACAAAGCAGCCAGGTGGTAAGGTTTGGATTTCAAAGCCAGGAAGGATTTTTGGAAGCAGGAACAGCTTGGTCAGGAAAGATAAAGTGATGCATGGACAAAGAGGTCTTGTGACACAGAGGCAGTAGGGAGGCAGTGAAGCCTCTTCTTCATTGGAAGAAAGTGATGATGTCTGTGCTGCTGGGGAATGGGAGGGGAAGGTCCCTGAGCACCAAAAGGGATCTCACAAAATCTCAAGAAAGATTCAACAGTGAGGAAATGTAGGCAGAGAGATGTATGTGTGTTTACTATTTCACATAGCTCTGTGTATCTCTTGTGGTCATTAAAGTGAAGAATGGCTGCTTTTGAGACAGTTTGCAAAGTCTGTGCATTCTCTGATTCAGCTCTGTGGGATCCTGGAGAGAGAAGTTGTCACTCAGATGTTGACTATATCTGAGCTCTGGGAAAGAGTGTGTCAAAGCCAAGGGGCTTCAGCAGCAGTTGCTGGGTCTGTGCAGGGGTCTCTCTTTATAGAAGGGAGAAGAGATTGCCTGGAGACCCAAGGCAGACAAGAAAACTTCAGAGTGTTTTTGCATGGAAGCAGACAGAGGCTTTGAGAGAGGCCCACAAGAGGTATAATCTAGGCAGTAATATCTCAGTCTTTGAATTCTTACCTGTAGTAAAATGAAAGTGAGTGGAAGAGCACCAAGGCTTGCACAGAGTGAGATAACAAACGGTACCATCGGTGGCTCTAAGCATTACCTGGCAAACACATGCACATGAGCAAGCCACAAAATGGAAGTCAGACCACGGACATCATCATAATTTGCACTAAACCCAGGAGTTTATTCCCACCAGCAGACATGCTGTTAGCTCAGCCTTAGTGCAATGCTACAGTAGCTACACAGCTGCTGACTGCTTTGGAGCAGGGGAGAAGGCAGCCCCTGGTTGCTTGCAGCACGGCCAAGGTGGTCCAGGTAACTCCCAGCCGCAGCCCGTGCCTGAAGGACTCAGGTGGCACTGCCAGTCACTGGCTGCGTGTTCCCTCCCAGGGGGTGGTGGCCAGTGTGCACGAACAGCTTTCTAGCAGGAAGTTAAAGCACAAGCCCCTCTGAGGCAATTTAAAAGGAGCGAAATGCTCAAGAGGATAATGTGGAGCAAACTGATGTAAATGGTTCTTCTGCATAAGCTGCAATTTTTGTAATTTGTTTAGGGAGTGAGGGGAGTGCATTTTGCTGTATGGTTTTGGTTTGCATAAATTCAGAAAGTGTTCTGAATTATTTTTTTATGAAAATATAACTTAACTGTTGAGAGGGAGATGAAGCTTTTGCAGTGAAGGGAAAATGTTATAATAGGAAAAATGGGGATTAATGTGGTGTCCATGTTCCAGACTTATTAGGTCTGAAAATAGATGAACTGGTGAGATTACCTTGTATGATTTTTGCATATGAAAATGGACATATAATTATCTATCAATACGAAATATTAGTGCATATTTACTGTATAATAATTCAACTTTATTAATTCAACTTTATAAGCAAATTAAGATTGCTTCAAATTTACATACAATGTGAAGAAAAGTCCCTTTATCCTCTGTAACTGCAGCATTTGGCAGATTCAGGAATAAATAATCTTTTGTGGCAAGGGTATGCCTTATCAAACATATGCAGATCAGTGCTAATTAATGCTAATTAAGGTTTCCTGTCTATCTAGCTGGAAAAACGTCCAAATGTTATGAAATCCAGTTAGTATGCCTATTACCCTAATTGTTTTATATGGGATGCTTCTTAATTAAAATATGTAAATTTACCTTAATTGCTATATACTAATAGCGGTTCATGTTATCTCACTAAAAATGACAAGATGGTTAGGAGGGGTACTTAAACAAATAATTCTGATACGTTTGTAAATAAATGACCTTTACTCAAAATTATTTTTAATTGGAAATTGGCAAAAGGAACATTTTGCCATCTATGTTTCTCTTTAGTTTTAAATAATGTCAGAATTTACGGTTCTTTGTTAATATAGATCTGGTGACATCGTAGCTTAATTAAGACTACTAAACAAGTCAACATTTTGTGTGTTTACTGTATGTTTCAAAATTGTTTGCTAACCTCACACTGACCTTCAGAAATGTCATCCTTTACAATATAAATCTTTATTTTCACTATTTTTGTGTTTTATGTTTTGATTTTTATCTCTTTTAATTATATGGTTTTATGTGTGAAGTTTGATGCATTGGTGTACTTTTTGCTCGTGCCTGGCCCATGCCTTTGCAGCAGAGAGGCTGGTGAGCTGCACCTCTCTGAGCTTCTTCCGAGAGTGTAGGACATGGACTTTGATCACCTTTGGGGGCAATAGTTCCCATGTCTGCTGGGACATGGATGAGGCCCACGCAGGTTTCTACACAAGGTCTTGTATGCCCAACACAGAAGCACTGTTTGAATGATATTTTGTATGGCTGTTTTTAGGTATTCCATATTGGCATTTTCTTTATGATTATCATACCATTTCACACACAGAGCAAACATTTTTCTCCCCGATGTAAAGAATTTAATTGGAGAATCTGCTAATGTAGAGAACTGCCCTATAGTTGTAGTTTTCACTCATAATAGCAGTAGATATTTAACATACCTGTTACATTTTAGCTTATCCTATATAATATACATCATTAACATAAGCCTCACTTTGCAAAATCCGTCTGAAAGAGTTTGCTGTTTTGCAGGATATTGTGACCAATGTTTCTCCAAGGATTGTGCGTGGAACTACTTCAGGTCCTCTGTACGGCCCAGGCCAAGGCTCTTTCCTAAACATTGAACTGATCAGCGAGAAAACAGCAGCATATTGGTGTAAAAGCATTACTGAACTGAAGGCTGACTTTCCAAACCAAGTAAGTGCCACTCAATCATAAAGATGCAGCATACTTGCTTGGAATCTCTGGTTTTCAGATCTGTGGAAACACATAGTATTTATTCAATAGAATGCAAATTGCTTTATTGACATACAGGTACATTTGTTAAAAACCAGAAAAGCCCATCCAAAAAATATTTATGACAGAAAATTCTGTGAAATTTCTGTTATGCAGAAGACAATCATGATTTTTTAGTTAAGCTGGTGTTTACTTTCAAATAGATAATATCAAGGGAAAGAGTTGATCCACTGTGGATGGTTGGCAGTTCTGTTGTGAATAATTTTGTATTTAAGATCATATGTAATTTATAATAAGAGTTGTTACTGTGAATTGAATTTGATCATAAAACGAATGTGTTCTTTTCATTCTTAATCCAAATGTGAAAGATGCTTATGGTATTTTTATAAGCAATTGAGTGCTCTAGGTGAAAAAAAACCCGATACTTAAAGCTAACTTCAGTACAAGGATAGAGTTTTGTTAGAGCTTGTTTGGCTCTGGGCAATATCTGTCTCAAAAGTAGTAATCACGGTTGGGAGCAATGACACCAGCTAGCTGGCATAAATGGTTTTCAGCTACTGTTCTTGTGAATAAGGACAATGAGGTAGAAAGTAAAATTCTCCTCAATCACTATCTTGAATGGATAGAACTTGAAATCCCAGAGCCTGCATATCTTCTGTCTTGAAGTTATTACCTCCATGGTTCAGCTATGAACAAAATAAGTGAACATTCCTAAATATATTATGACATGAAGGTAATCAAGGGTTTTTTTCTTATTCCCGGTGTTTAAATGTGCACATCAGCAAGTATAAAAGTGTTTAAACATTTCATAATGTCAGTAAAAGTGCTGCATATTTAATATCCTACTTCACTATGGATGGACTGCATGTTTCTTTGCTGAGATTCTTGTCACTTTATTTACTGTGACTGAGCCTCATCATAATGAAAGCATGAACCAAAAGATAATATCCTATTCCCTGATTTTGATTTTAACTTCCTTTGTCGAAGTCCTGGATATTGCATGCAGGCAGACTGTTGGCCATTTCTTCTGTCGGAATGCTATCCCACTGCAGTCTCCACCAAAAATCCCTCACAGGACTTTATGCTTGAGATCAAACCATTCTCTTCTGTGAGGAAAAGCACTAGCAGCATTTCAAAAGGAAGATTTGAATTTTCTGAGACCTAGTGTTGTGTGTGGGATGAAGAAGTCCCACTCTTCCGGAGTTCCTGGGGTGAACATCTTCTGATCATTCCTCATTATATGTGAGTTATTACTTTGAGAATGTGAATTCAGTTTCTGCACTTTGGCTATGGCTGCTACTGTGGCATCTTTGAGGCTGGTAGTGCCTGCGTGGGCATAGAGGAAGCAGCACCCAGCAGTAGACCTTGGCATTGCTTACAGGGATTTTTAAAACATGCCTGTGAACTCATCTAGGAACTGTCATATAATTATAATGGTAAATTTGTTGCTAACTGAAAACAGAATTTTGTTCACTGAGGAGAAGTCTCTTGGTGCTTATTTTGAGATATTTTGTATAATTACAGCTTGCAGAATTTTCTTCACCCAATTGCTGTTCACTCCTCTAGAAAGGCTTTTTTCAACTTCGTGTGTTTTATTAAAACCAAAACCAGTTTCTGAGAAGTGTTTGCGTGAACTTAATTAACAACCAAAGAATGACATTTTCTGTTCAAATGAAGGCCAAACAGATGAGGATACAAGTGATTACAGTAAAAAAAACTTATCTTACTAAGGCAAATTTTAAAAGCAAATCAAAACTTACACATAATTACTTTTGCTGTGAAATACAAGTTAGAGTAAGATTTATGTTACAGATGAAATGGATGTGAGCAAAATAGCCACCTCACTAGAAGATGATCCCACAACAGCATTCTATCTTGTGCCATTGGGAAGAAGCAAACTATAAAGGGCAGCTAAACTCCGCCAACAGGCTAGGATGTAAACTGAATTTTGCAATGGGTTATGCAAACGAGGACCACCAGTCACGGCTCAGTGGGCAATGTCACTTAACTGTGACGTGTTGCCTCTATAAATCAGGAACTAGCATCTCCCTTGTGCTGTCTTCACCCCTGTAGTGGGTGGCCTCATGCTTTGTCTCTTCTGTCTCCTGATTCTTGCTTGTTGCTTGCAAATATTCTCTGACTGGCAGTCTTTCCTGGTCTCCTATTAGCTTCTCCCTTTGGTCCCAAATCCACTTCAAGTGGACAAAGGAAGAGCTGCCACCACCAGGAACTTGCTTCAGTTCCACTGGCAGCGAATAAAATATTGTAAGGGTCCAAGCAGAGGAGAAAGCAGAAGGGGTCTGGATTTTGTATGTTAGCTGGTGAAGTATTATCAAAAGCTACTTACTGGGGTCATCCTACCACAGGTGTGAAATGCATAAAGTTGTCAGTTCATGACTAGGCCATAAATGGGATGCACAGTGGTTAAAGTGCTTTAGTTAGTGGGGTAAAAGAGCTAACACTAATGTCACAACAAGTCCCACTTTCATATTTTATTCACCAAGGAGATACCTGATTATGTGGTGTGTTGGTGTACTTTTCAGCCAAAATGTGGCTGGAAAAATGACAGTTTATGGTATATTCAAGAAATTAATTTACCTAGGAAATATTAATTTAGCTGAGTAGAACTCACCTAATGATATGAACAGGAATGAAAACTGTGGAAAAAACCAATCACTTTTACATTAGCAAATGTCTACAAAATTTAATCACTGGGAAGTGGCTGAGAAAGCTAAAGTTTTAAAGCCTTGGGGGAAGAACTTACTCCTAAAATTTTATATTCACATACTTGACAATAGCTACAATCTGGCCATTCTCTGTGCTGGGAACTGTGAATACTGGTGGTGGCAGTATGTCTTGGTGAGCTGGTAAAGCAAGGAGCTGTAGTCTCTTTAGCATTTGCACTGAGGAGAACAAGCTTGAGAAGAGCAAGGCTTCAAAATAGGAAAATACTTCTCTGCAGAAAAATGTGTACCCAGGTTTCACTAAGAAGGTGATGAACGCAGTTGCTAAATAGTCTTTCTACTCCTTCCCATAATTGGTGCCCTGTGGATGGTAATAAGGTGAGCAAATAAATTAAAAACCTCAATATGCAAATTAGTTTGGGTCTGAGTATGTGCAGGAGGTCACAGCAATACTTTGGAGGAGTATTCATAAAATAGATTGCAGGGGAAATATCATTCCCTACCTGACTAAGAGAAGTTCTTCACAAACAAGAAAATGTCTGAGAACTTTGTACCATGAGAAAGAACTGGGATCTTGGAAGAAGATGCCAAATTGAATATTTTTTTAATATTTCTATGTTAGTATACTGAAGTCTTAAAAGTAAGTTTTTGGCCTCCTAGCTCAACACAAATTAGTTTGATCTTCTGGATGACTCTAGGGAATGTACATAGGATACCAGATTGTCAGCTGTGACACTGAATCTGTGATTCAGATAGCAGTGTCATGATGCGTTGAATTGAGAAACCTCTTCTGCTAGAAACATTAGTACTCATGGACCCCCAAACTAAGCTGAAAACTCGTCTTAATGTTTGTTCTGCTGCTTGCAGAATGTTGCTGACAATCTCTCTGACAGTTACTCAGCAGAGAGCAGCTTTTCGAGGCTGAAACTGTTAAAGATGTATTTTTGTTCAACATTTTGTTCAGAATGTCCCAGGAACACCTGTTGGGAGTAGCCGTGCTTGAGAGTGTGTGAGAACAGATCGCTGGATCCCAGGCTGGTAACCAACTTCTTTGTAGCATTGTGGGGGTTTTGTTGGGTTTTGATTTTTTTGATTTGTTTGGGGTTTTTTTTTTAATCTCTTGGAATGGCGTAATTAGTTTTTATATTATGAATTTTTTTTTCTACCACAGAAGTATGAAATAAGGCCGCTGGTTTTGTTTGGATTTGGTGTTTGTGTGTTCTTGGTTTAAGATAAGGGGCTACAGAGGAAGAAAAAAGCAGTCTTAACAGGCATATATGAGTGCATTGCTCCTATAAATGAATTTGGGTGCAGAAACATGCAATGTTCAGAAAGATGAAGTTATAAGGTGAATAGAAATAGACTTGCAAAAGTTATTTGGATAGTTTACATGGGGAGGTTTAATTGGTTTGCCAGTGTGATCCCTGAAGTGGTGTCCTCTATTTCAATCTTATGTGTTGGACCTGCTCAGGTTTTAAAAATGGGTTTTGTCTATAGGCTGGGAACAACATTTATCTATGTATATAAACCTTTTTCCTTGCTAAGTCTGCACTAATGGTAGACCCTGTAATCTGGTTACTGAGAGGAATTGACCAGAATATCTAAAATTGCGTAGATCTCCTTCGAGACTTAAAATTAAGGGACATTAGGTGGAAAACTTTTTAAGATACAGAGGAATCATAGACCTCACAGCTTTACTGTGAGGAGGTCAAAGTTGGATTTCTCACTAGAGATATTAGGAATAGTTTGTTTATTTTTGCAGGTATTATTATAGCTTTTCCTTTTAATGGATATTTAGAGGCCTGTGGGATGTTGTACATAGTATTTGCATTTTGAGATACCAGTTACGGACTTGCTTCAGGTTGTAAAAAGTAATAGTTTTGCTCTTCCTAGGGCTGGTATAGATAGCTTTATCTTTCCATCACAGAGAAATGATACTTTGTACTCCAAATACCTACTAAGCTGTACCTCCATGTGATAAATTGCATGCATCTTGGCAAGCTCAGTACCTACAAACTTGGAATAAAACATTTCTAAACAATCAGGTAGGGCCATGCCCATGTGGACCTCTCTTGGTACCAGTGCAGAGTCACCTGAATGGGGAGGGTATGTGCTGTGCATTCTCAGGCTTATCAGAGGACCCTTGCTGAAAGTCCAGATGCTTCTCCACATGAACTGAAAAGAGCAGAGCACAAGGTGAGAGAACCACAAGCTGGGCTGCCTAGAAGCCTGTACTCTCCCAGAAGTGCAGAACAGCTACCTGGGTTGCTTTATCTGAATCTCAGGCCCACAAATCATGTTAAAAAAGCTCCAGAAGTTGTTATTGCTGCAGCTTAAACTTCCCAAAGCCAGCCGTCATGGATGCTTGGTAGGAGGTGAAAAAACCCACACAGCAGTTGTTAAATTCACCATATGGAAAAGATCCCTTTCACTACAGAAAACTGGAAGCAGGCCCATTCCCTTAACATCAGAGGAAATCCTAGCTGAAGAGGGAAGGTGAGGTTGGAATAAGGCACTCACACTGATTGCCTTGTCCAGGAACTAAATCACTTGGCCCTAGAGAGTGTGGAGCACAAGAATGGCTGTAACTCCTCCATTCCAGTGACTGCTGCTGTGGGTAGAAAGGAAGAGATCTCAGAGCATATGACCATGTTCTCTTTTTCTCTTTGTCATTCATCACCAGAAAAAGGGAAGATGAAAAACAGGAAAGAAAAACACTCCTTAGAAAAGAGAAGGAAAAAAGCTGACCCGACAGAACAGCAGACACGTTGTCAACATACCTCTGCATGTTCCAGGGAAACTTCCAGTGTTCCCCATCCTGAGGGTGTCCTCATTGCTCCTGATCAAGGTTCAGCTCTTTGTGAGCCAGCAGGATGCATTTTTCCCATGTTCAGTCTAAGGAGGAATTCGGCAAGAAGTCCAATTTACACAGTGAGCAAAGCAGTCTGGTAACAGAAGTGTTGATGCATTGTGTCTTTGAGATCACATTTGCTTATAAGGAAGGATAGTTTTCTGGAAAGGCTCTTCCACAACACATAAAAAATGCTTAGGTCTCACATGACCTGAATATTAATAGAGATGGGTCTGAGCTAAAAAATACAGTGGTGTAAATTTTCACTCCTTGAGGCTTAGGTGTTAGTAAAAAAATGAGAAAATACAGGAAAATTCTCATCTATCACCAGCATGTTTTGATAGTCATGTTGGCTATAGCAGATCTGCTTCAGGCTTGAAAAGTAGCAAAGAAGTGACATGGAGTCAATATAAAATCTTTCTGGGAGAGATCTGGGGAGCTACAGGCTTAAAATCTCTTATCCTTGTATGCAAACTGGTAAAAGGTCTTCTAAAAAATAGAACTAGTAAAAAGAAAACAAACAAAGAGTAAAGAACCCCCTTTGTAGTATGTTATGCCGTAAAAAAAAAGTTCTTTGAGGGCATCAGGAGAAACTCAGATGATAAAGTGAGCTTGGGTTTCTAGAAGTATTTGATAGGGTCCTTCACTGAAGAATTTGAAAGTAATTAAGTTATCGTAAGATTAGAGGAAGAAACCTACATGAATAAATAACCAGTTAAACATAGGAAACAATGTTAAGGAATAAATAGTCAATTTTCACCGTGGATAGAGAGCTGCAGAAAAATTCTTTAGGGATCTGTACTGTGTTCTGTGCTATTTAAAATGTTTGTTAACAATCTGAAAAAGAGAATTTTAAGAAGGTAAACTTTGCTGATAGTGTGATGATAGCGTGTAATGTAGGGAGATAAAGTTGAGAGCTGACATAAAAGGCTTGTGAAGAATCTTGCATTACTGAATGACTGGCCAGTGAACTGCCAGAAAAGAAAATGAAAGTAGTAGGCACATGGGATAAACCAGTGATAAATTTATATGTACAGTGAGTGACTGTAAGCTAACTATACTGGGGTTACAGTAAGAGAGCACTATGAAAAAATCAGTTTAATGCTGAATAACATTGAAATAAAGCTTATCAAACACAGAATTTCTGGGAAGGGAAGAAAACATAGCAAAACCCATCACTATGCCAGCGTGTTGATTCTTTTTTTTTTCCCCTTCACCTCTTGAATACACTGTGTGGTTCACATCTTTCTGGATTGGAACCAGAAGGGTGATAGGTGGAAATGAGTGATAGGAGATTGTTCACCACGTGGCTCGGCAGCTGTGGAGCTCATTCTTAGTGGGCATTGCCAGTCCCAGAGGTACATACAGGGTGAGAAAAACCTACTGGAAAATCTATTTGAAAGCATCGCCTCTGACTCAGGGAATTCCTGTGCCACAGATTTCTTAAAAGCTGGGCAAGGTTTCTAGGGAAATACTACTGTGAGCTTGCCCTAGGGAGCTGCTGCTGGTGCATGTGGGAGAAAGGGGACTGAGCTGCATTCCTGTGGATTTACACTGTCAGTGCACAAAGAGGAGCTGTTAGGTTTGCACCCAGGATCAGAAGGCCTCTCTGCCTCCCAGTCCTGTCTCAACCTTTGGACCACTGTTCCTGTATCACATTTTGACAACCTGATTAGCATGTAACTACATTACTTGAACTGAAGCTGATATATATATATTTTTTTTTTTTGGTACTAGTCTGAAATGATGTGCTAAGGGGTTTGTAATTCAAATGCTGCTTTCAATTCACTAAGATTTGCTCCATTTCCAGAGGGTCACCTCAGACAATCCAGTAATACAAGAAAATCTGCTAGAAACTTACCCAGAGACAATGTCTGATCATGCATGTTCAAATGACTGTGCAGTACATGTCATAATGTTTGATCCCAACTGCACAATATTCCCACTGGGGGTTTTTTTATTCTAAATTTTTCAAAAATATGGTTATTAATCTGGCAAAGAAGTGGAAACACATACTCTGGCCATCAATTTTAGGGAATTTTATTTTAAGAAAGCACATTATCTGTTGCTGGAAACTGCAATTTGTAACTGAAAATAGGACAACATGGTAAGTTCAGCGAGATATTTACAATCAATTTATGATTCAGATGTACATGTTTGTGGTGACAAATTAGGACCTTGAGGAAAAATGTGAGAAGGTCTTTTATGTTTTGCACTTGGAAACTACTGCTTTGTCGAGAAACCTGTCAAACTAGTTTAGTGCAGAACTGTACTTTTTTCCTATGCATGTTATAAAGCCATGACTTATTTTGTTTGTTTTACTTTCACGGCTAAGGTTTGAAAAATAGTGAGTAGTTCAGTAAGGCAAAAGACAATTTGTACATATGCTAAGAATATCCTTTTGATTTAAAAAGTGATTTATTGATCCCCGGAAAAAACAGGAACAATTTTCACAGTTCTGTGAGGTCTGTGAACCATCTTTAAAACTTTAGCCTTAGGGTAAGAAGTAGGAGAAAATTAAAGCAGTTTCTGAAATACTTCACCAACCATCTCCTAGAAAATGACCCAATCTGCTTGATTACTGGAAAAGACAAACTCCTTAATGGCTAGCATCAGCTAAAGCTGCTTCAGGATGTGCTTTGGCAGTTGCTGTTAAAAATTCCTTTTCTGCAGAGATATGTGAGCGGTCATTAAGTAGGAGTACTGACAAAGGAAATACCCTAAACATAAAGACAGTGTGATTAAAAAGATATTTCTAGAATGTAATTCTGCTGACAGTGACATGAAGAGTTGCATATTTCTTTTCATCTTATTAAAGTATGAATATGCAGACTATTATTTAGAGGGAAAAGACAATCTCTTAAAAACCCTAACTGTTTTCTCAGTTTGGTGAGTTACTGTGCACGTAATAGAGTGCTCCAAAATGATCTGTGTGATCTGGATGGGAATCAGGATTGTAGACTGTAGAAATGTCCTCCATAAACTGCAACAAAGGAAATGGCATCATGCGTTAGACCCCTTGTATGCTCAGATGTCCATTTCACCCCCTTCAATCTGTGCTTAAAATAGCAATAACAACCTTGGTGCAGGGCATTTCCTGGCGATTAATGACTGGCCAGGGTTAATGGCCCTCAGCAGCGCCTCAGGCCATCAACTCCTCCCAGCCAGTCATTACTCCCTGGGAAATGCCCTTTTCTGGGTAGTTATTGTTTTAATATTAAGATATAGATGCCATTGGATGGAGATAAAATGACCTTGTGGCAATGTTACAAAATAAATCTTAAAAATAAAATAATGGCAAAATTAAAAATATTATTAACAGTCAACAATCCATCAAAATTAAAATCTAAAGTTTGTAAAAATTACAACATTCTGCTATATGGTTACCTGTGCAAAATATATATCCCCTAAATACATCTTCCTAATTTCCATTTCATGTTTGTCATAGGCAATTGGCTAAATTATAGAATTTGATCTTCTAAAATGCACAGTACCTTTGACATTCATTTTACTGTCTGTGATACGATTTTAGTCTTTTATGAAGCACTGAGCATATGTGATTTTGATAACTCTGTTTTTTTCTCTTTTATGTAGTGTATATTACAATAATAATAGGGAAGTGAATGTATACCTGAGCAAAGTAGTAAGTACATGCTGTTCCTGAAGCCCATATTCTGTATATTCTGTGATGTGGTTTACATTTTAGGCATTCTGCTGGAGCTCTAATGAAGAAAAATATGAAGGCTAGGTCTATATTTAAAAGGCTTGCTCGCATACTTATGTAGGCTAGGAATACTAAAAATAAAATGGCATCTAACTGCTGTCCTGGCAGAACCTAGTGTAGATGCAGTTATACCATCAAACTGTTTATTTTTGTTCAGAAGCAAGTGCGGCGTTTGCTGCTCTGAACTGTGCTGGTAGTAGGAGAGCTGGCTCTCTGCAGACATGTTCTAGCTCAGGCAAGAAAGGCAGAGGCACATGCTTGAATCTATCACAATTAGAGCCAGCTCTTCAGTATGATTGACAGCAGCTGGACTATATCCCAGCCTCCTGTGCTTTCTGGGGAGGGGGGCTAGGGAAGGATCTCAAATTCTGAGCGAGATGTGGGAATAAAGTGTTCCAAGATGTTTTTTTTTTCTTTATCTACCAAGAGGAACATGTAGATTAGCAGAATTCTTAGTGGGCTCTGAACTGATCTTAATCTACACCCTCAATACTGCTGGTAGCTTCTAAACTTCTTATGCACATTGTGTTTTAAGAACTATGACCATGAACTTTTGCAGTCTTCATCACTAAACTTCTCACATCTGTCACATTTCCCTATTCTAGATCTTAATTCACCCTATTTTATATTTTAGTTCTTTTCTATTTTTTTTTAAGCAATCTTGTTATCTTCATATAGTCCTAGTCTAATACAGGGTTATGTGTACACGGACATGCAAACCAATTACCTTGGTATAGCAAACTGCAGTGTGTCAGTGTGGTAACTACCCCTGTTGGGAGCTTGCGGCAAATACAGGCTGATTCAAGTTAATATTAATTTCTTGCATTTTGGACGTAGCAAACCAGCCTTACCTCCTATTTTATGGTGTTTGAAAGAGCACTAGAGCAGCCACTGGCTGCAGGTGTGCCCATGAGTGGTAACTCATAAATCAGCAGTAACCTGTTTGTCTGCTGAAACCTTGTATGCAGAGCTAGTGGAGATGGTCTTTTAAGTGTTGAAGGAAGTGTGTGACAGTAAGTACTTATTTACTGAACACTTCAACCCCAATAAATATTTTAAAGACTTGTTTAAAGGAGGCTTAAATACATCCTTTACTGTGAGCCACATAGGTTAAATGTAAACTAAGAAACCAACAGAGTGCTTTTCTCTCCTGTTTCCTGTCACTACACTTCCCAGTCTCACAAATCTCAGGAAGAATGCTTTTTCACTGGTTTATTTTTACATCTTTCTCTCATTTTTAAGTGCAGGGTTCCTAGTCTATCTTAAGTTAAATTTTCTTTTACTTCTTTTTATGTTTAATATTTTTTTTATAAAATTGTAGTTATGTTAATTTTTCTGTCTATACATAATAGCTAATTAAAGTCTTATGTTTGGAAAAAAATATATATCAAAGTGCTATTCCTAAATTTCAGGGTAGCATTTATAAAAATCTGCTTCACTTTTCGTACAGTGTAATGTGATAAACTTATTCTTAGGCACACCATTCTTGGCCACCTAGCCATTTATGCTCTCTCTATCTAACTGTATTAAAATCTGAATATCCTTGCAGAATGCTTCATTCAAGTTACATCCAGCTCAGATGAGAGTATCTAAAGATTGTGTGATTTTATAGGTACCCCAAATTCTTACCCCAAATTCTTACCTGTGTGGAGTACGTGCGTCTTAAAGCAAAGGGTGGGCATTAAAAATGCATGTGTGTTATATTTGCATTCTCTCACTGTACTGTCAGCACACTGCTGGTTCCTAGAAGGACTTCTGCCTTTGATTCTGCCAAAGGCATCCACACTTCACGTGATTTATTTTCAGTTTATCTTTTTGGGAACACACATACTCACAGCTGGGTCATTGATAAAAATCTCACCAACATTAGGTCTTTCAGTGCTTTCATTTGAATGATCATTTGAACAAGGCTGTAAGCCTGTACAAAATTCAATGCATTTTAATTTTAAAATGTCCAATCACATAGTAATATGCTGAACAAGTTAGGTAACAATTTTATTAAACTTCCACATATACCGTGAAAATAGTAAGGCCTCTTTCAGTTTCTCAGCATCTTCACATGAGCTTCCCTAAAATATGAAGAGGTGGGTCGAACTGGCAGTTGGGGAGGAAAGATTAGTCAGAAGGTAACTGCCAACTTACAGCCCTTAATTTTGTATCTTCTTTGCTGCTGGAGTGTAGCCAAAGAACTACTTGGGTCATCAGACATAACAGCTAGCTACTTAAGTAAATTCTAACGTCTGCACAGAAAAAAAAAAAGCTACCCACTCATGAGATTTTTCTGATCATATCACAGATGGGAGCACTGCAGACCTGCCATCAGGAGGTTCGGTGCATAGTGGCACTCTTGTTCACTGAATTTTTGGCCTGGCTGGGAAATCCCAGGGGATGATAGGAGAGATATATGAAGAGATCAAGTTCAACAGAAAATATGGATTTTCATCTTCACTTCTTGAAAAGTTCTGTGCCTGACAGAAAGCAGAGTTTCTTTTTTTGCTAATGGACTATTTTACTGTAATTTTCACTATAGAAATATTTACACATTAAACATTTTTTTTCCAGATGAAAGGTTCTGGTGGGGATGGATCCCACTGGTTATTGCTTTGGCCATTGAAAAGATCCCTTTTGGGCTTTTAGCCATGTGGATATTTGCAGATTGTCTCTGGTCATGAGGTGAGCCTGCCCCATTGATCAGGCAGGTTTGGGGCTGTGAAGAACCTCTCTTCTTTGTGAAGTCCCATACCTAGACCGATACCTAGGGAAATAGTATTTATATACTATTTATATATAGTATTTAAATACAAATAGTATTTAGGGACTGATAGGTCTCCCCCATGCAGCTGTCATTTAAAGCCATCAGATAATTTCCTGAAGGTAGGACGAGCCTTACAGCCTGTTCCTACACATCTTCTTAACTACCATACCCTCACCTCCCAGAACAGCCTACCTGGAGAGTGGTTGTGCAAAATCAGGTAAATTATCAGTGCTTTTCAGTGCATCACTATGAGGATAATGGTGCACAGAGAGAGAGTGGGTGAGTTATGGAGGATGCAACCTGGCTGACAAAATCATTTACTCCTTCCAAGCATCACTCTGGCACCAGCAATGTCACATGATGAAGTAGATCACAGGGCTCTGAAGTGTAAAAAGGGAGGGGTTTTTCTCTCTGCTCTCTGAGTCGCAAATTTCTCCTCGACTGGCACTGATACTGCTAGCTTTCTTGAGCCTTCAGAATCCAAGGAAGTGAATTAAAAGAAGCCCTGGGGGTGATGGAACAAGAGAAGAGATAGGATGGACTTCTCAGAGATGCAAAGAGACAGATTTGACCTGGGGAATTGCTAGCTGACGGAGTGCAGGGGTTAGGAAACTGTGATGAAGTTATTAATTCCATATTTTGTCTCTTTATATTTTCTGCTGAATTTGTTTACTAATAAGTTAAGCAGCCTTGCTGCTAAGTAATAGGGGAAATACATCTGTATATATCTAGAAGCAGCCAAGGTCTGGAAGGGATCTTAGGGTTCCTTTCAGTCAACAGCTGCTCGGCCTACATGCCTTGAACATCTTTGTCTCCAGTTGGCTTCCCCTCTCGGAGGGGCACCCTGCAGAGAGTTGCCTGTGCTGTTGTGAGAATAAAGAGCAACAATTAGTGAGGTGCTCAAAGAACTATGGTAAAAAAGACTGTGTGTATCTGGGCAGAGAATTTGATAAGAGAAAAATTTCTAAAGGTGCAGGAAAAAATTCACAAATTTGCTTAGCCTTTTGCCAGCCTTGTTTTCCTTACGTGGTCTTGAGAATCAATAATGTGTCAGCACCCTGGTGTAAAGCTTTTGCTACAGGTCATAGCATGTGTCTGAAATATCACAGAATTAGATATATCCTTTTTCTGTTAGCTTCTCCAATATTGCATTGGCCTCCTCTGCTTTCTCGTTATATTAAATCAGTGTGGAAAGTACAGAAATACAGCAGGGGCATGCCAATTCCACAAGGACTTGCAGGCATTGTTAGAAAGAAGTGCTGCCAAAAATTAGTATCTGTCATCACTCTTCCCTTGGATTCAGCCTTTATTTCCATTCACTCATGTATTTTTTTTCACTCATCACCAAAGAGACTAAAGGTTGAATTAGGAAGGGTTTCCAATGAAAAATAAAATCCCAGAGATTCTATCAAATTTCCGGGGAAGTCTTTAGCCACATAGAAATTTTTCAATGTAATTCGAAGGGTTTACCTGAAGTACTGAAATTTTCAAGAGTCTGTCATAAAATGGACATACTTCTTCTAATCATGTTAAATATTTGAGTTTCCCTAAAGTGCTCCATACAGGTGCTATATTCCCTTTCATTGTACATATGTTTTGGGGAACTCTTATTCCATGGTTCCTTTTTCACTCTTCAGAAGTTACCACATCTTAATTAGAGTGCCCTGAGTCATGAGAGATGCACCAGATCTTTTTTTTTTTTCTTGACCGTTCACTTTTTTTCAGTTGCATTGTGAATTAGTAGGACTCTCATTAGGTGAGCTTTTCATCTATCCACACTTTCCATGCCTGTGATCTGTGCCTGTCCATTTCTGTGTAAGCAGGGCCAAGGGCACAGTAGCTCAGCTGCTGCCCTGGTAGTGTTGATGTGGTGCTGAGTCTGACATGGTAGAGGAACACTTAACGAAACCAAGTACTTCCCTTGTTTTTTTACAGGTGCAGCAAGTTCTAAAGAGCAGCCTGTTTAGCCTTGTGCTCCCATCAAAGACACAATGTTGTGTTATTCTGCAAAGAAAAAAGGCTTGTTCATACCCTTTGGGTTTTGTTTGTCTGAGGGTGTTAGAACCTAACAACAATTTTGAAGTTGTAGCCCAGTGTACTCGCTGAAATCCATCAAATAATCTCATTAAATAGGTGGGTGTCATTGATAGAAGCAGAGTCATCATATGATAATAATTGCCTTTAAAAATAAGCATCTCCATTTAGCCTGAGAATAGAATCTTTGCTGTTTTCTGCTCGTGCTGATTTTTTTTATGTGATACATAGAGCAAATAATAGTATTTTAAAACTTTTATCAACTAGACTTAGTTGTGTACTGATAATGTTTGGCCTGTTTTTGTGTTGCTCTGTTGTATCTAACTTCCCCTTCACTCTAAAAAACAGTTAGTATAAAGTAACAAGGCAGAGAAAGGGTTTGCTACAGCTGAATAACAAACATTCTAAAATCCCTTACTTGTCTTATTTTCATTTACTCAAATATGTGTCTTTTAAGTGCAAGTGAAGGAGGAAAACAATGGTTAGAGATTGCTAAATTATTTACTGGAGAATAAATTCCCTGAAAAAAGAAGAGAGAAAAGAAGGAGAATTGCAGGTCAGCAGTGTCAAGACATTCTGCTTTGCTTGTCTTTATCATCATGCAGAATCTTTTTATTAAGGCAGCGCAGAAAGAATAGATTTATGGACTGAAGGTACAATGTTTCATATGTCCATATCCATCTAGATTGACAGTTTCTACCAACATGAATTTCCCAGGAGGGACAGTGTTACTGGTGTCAGTGGATGGCATCATTTACTTCAGTGTTCCATTATTAAATTGATAACAAGATAATTCCTCTGCTTCCCGGAGACATGACAGGTTTTACAATTGTTAACTTTCTTATTGCATGGGATTTGATGTTCTAGGTAGTTTTTAATAAGAAGCTTATTTTTATTTCAGTTCTGCAACAAATCAAAATTTACAGGAACATACAAAAAAAAAGAGAAACCAGGCTGAGTGTACAAGGCATCAAAATCAGGCTGGTTTCCAGAGGGTTATTTTTACAGCAGCAAATGTTTGTGCTCTCGTTGTTTTCGATACTGCACATTTGAGCCTATTTGTGCAGTACAGAATGTTTGCTGCGCTTGCACTGTTGTCTTGTACAGGGGGTGTTAGAAGTGTACTGTACATGGGTGATTCTGGCTCTATTGTTTTGAGGGTGATCATGTCATCAGCCAGTGGCCATTTTGCAAAGCAGAAGGCGGCCACAGGTGGCACTGAATAGCACACAGCCTCCAAGAACTTTTCTCCTGGCACAATGTGACGCAGCTGTGACTTGTCCTGAACCTGATGCTGTGCAAGAGGCAGAGTTAGAGAGGAAGGCTTTTGGTGTGAGTCTAGAGAAGGTAGAACATCAGTACCAACCCAAAAATCCCATGGTGCTGTTGTTGTTACTCCCTCACTTCTCTTTGTTGTTGAGACTGCATCTTCAGAGGTGTTCTGAGGGCAGCCTGGCCCGTATGTTTGACTTACATGTGTGAAGAACTACGAGAAGTCTGTCTGCAGCAGGTGTTTTTTTTTCCATGTAGATATTTACAAGGTTGTTTATTGTGTCATTGAAATAGCAAAGGAGTGCTCTATAAACCATTCTTTGTTAACTTCTCACCAAGCACCTGGTGTACCATGTGCTCTCGTAGCTGCACTTGTGCAGGACCTTCAGGAAAGGTTCTGAGTGCATCAGCCTGTTCTGATGTGCAGTGAGAGGTGGTGTGGGTCACAACTGAGTGTATGTACCCCTCATTCTGACAGATGGGGGCTTTTAATGCTGTGAAACAGTGATTTGGCTGCCAAGAAGTTTTCCTGTCCTTGCATGTTTGTGTAGATGTAGGTACCTTTTCCACTGGTGAATGGTGAACTGAACATCTTATTTTTGCCATTGTTCTAGAAAGATTAGATTCACTGCCAAGCTCCTTCTTAGTAAATGCTCCCTGAGGAATTTTGATTTAAAATGTTTGCGTTTGTTCAGACTAAGCAGGTCATGTGGTAAGGCTATACTGTGTTGTTTTAGAAGAGAAAACATGTCTCGAAAGGAAGATTGAGGTCTTTCCACCTGACCCAAGCACAAATACCTTTTGAAGTTTAGCTTGGTCAACAATAGTTTTTTTGGGTAATGAAATCTGGTTATTAATAAAGTCTTCAATCTCTGCACCCTTTCTTTACACACCAATTATCCTGTTCCTTATCTCTGCTTCCCAAACAAGTAGCTGTTAAAAAATCCAGTCCTTCAGCCTTCTTGAAAGCTCCTCTTGATTTTACGGCTTTCGGGGGAGCAGTCTTTTAAAGATGATGCTAAGAATCTCTTTCTATTTTTTCAAGGGCTGTGCACATAAAAAATAAAATACTGTGGATTTTTGTCAGTGTTTGAGAAATCAAAGAGGGGTGCATGTTGTGGCCAGCAGCAGAGTATAAATAGAGCACCTATGGACATGATGCAGAACTGCCCTCAAGTCTGGTGCAGCAATGGAAAGGGAGAGGCAGGGAAGAGCAAGCAGAAACTACATGGTGGCTGGATTTCTTGAGGTGCAGGGAGATTATGCACAGGCCTGGAAAAGTAAGTTAGGAACAGATACAGGCTCTGGCCTGTGTGAGATGACCGAAATAAATATGGTTATCACAGGCATGAGGGTAGAGGATTGTGATTTCATTTTGTATGTTGAGAATTTTTCTTAAATTTGCAGGAATTGACAGTGTTCACATTTAAATCCAGACCCCTGAGACTTTTTTTTCATTTGAGTGTACTGAAACTCCCTTACTCCCTGCAGAGCAGTGCAGGACAAATGGTAATTGTCAACATAGAGTTTTACTGCTCTCTGGCTTTAAATAGATGTGACCCAAACTAGGTCCAGGATTTTTTTTTTTTCTCCTTCCTTTTGTTTTGCAACCTCTTGCAGTGAATTCCGTGTGCTAGGAAAGAAAGATCACTTGAAAACATATGCAGTGGCAAACCTCATCCTTTTTATTTCTTTTAATGCTATTGCATTCATGAGACATCCACATAGAGATAATGGAAGAGGAAAAAAAAACATTCACAAGGGAAATAGATTCTGCTTTAAGCTTCCAGGGGATTATTATAAACAGGGAGAAAAATATTTTAAGGATTATGAGAAGTACCTTGTCAGTGTTCTTTTAAGTAGAACAACTACTAATGCATTAGTCACAGAATTGTGTGAAATGTAGCTTTTTACTGCTTTAGCTACAGTATATTCATCTTATAATGGTGTCCTAACTGGTACATTACATACCTTCCCTCTTCCGCCTCCCTTCCCTCCAACAAAAAATAAGTTTTATTGTGGACCTTTTTGTTCCATGAATGATCAGGAAAATTCTGAACACAGAACAGTGTGTGGTGTTGCAAACGTGCATTTGTCCCTTTGTAGGCATTTGGAGAAATTGTCCCTCACCTTGTGTGGCGTGGGGGCGAAAAGCCCTTGTCTGGTGACATCTGTCGCGGTGATCGTCAGGGAGGGACCGAGTCCGCAGGGCTGCTGCGCTCCTCGGGGCAGGGCGGGGCAGCAGCATCTCCCACACAGGCAAAATAGCAGCTTGGATGGAGGAGAAGAGGGAACAGCAAATGCCAGCTATGATTTCGATCTGGAATAAGGAACGGGCCAGGGGTCCCACTGTGCTTCAATCATGCACGGTTTGCAGGCAGCCCACACTCCAGCTATGACAAAGCTGCAATTTAGTCAACCTTCATTTACCACTTACTACACTTTAGCAACAGCTTCATTGTAAGATCTGTCAGGAGTCTACTTTTGTAAGCTGGGAAGCGTGGTGCAGCCTCACACTTGTGGCTCAAACCACTGTAATTAAGCTCATGTCAGGTTGCCACTGAAAATTACAGGAATCAAAAGGAAGGATGTGCTCTCCGCAGATGCTCCTGGGCTGGGCCGTGTGCTGGACTTCCATGAGATACCAACTGCTTGGGGCTATTAAAGTTGAAGGGGTGGCAATGTGGTACATGGCATTGTAGGCACTGAGAAAATGAGTGAGAAGAGACTAAGAAGCTGAAAAGTGATACAATTCTTGTTTATTACTTTCCAATAAAACCTCTGCGTTTTATCACTTGTAATTCTGACTTTGTCCTTGCTATTCTCTTTTAGGTAGTAGGAGATAATAGTCTATATTTCCTTTATAAATTTCCATGTGTGATTTTAGGAGTAGATCCAAATCTCAGGCATCACAGATAGTTCCCCTAAATGTTCACACGTGACAGTGATTATTTTTTTGTCATGGGCACTGATTCCAAATAAAAAGACTGTGAAGTTGTTTTGGGGAAGGACAGTTTTTTTAACACAGAGTGCTGGGGGATATTTTTCCACCTAGGAAATAAGTTTATTTTCAGGTTATGAGAGAATACTGAAGAAAAAAAAAAAAGTGTAAAATCCCTACTACTTTTAAATTTTCATTATTCTCTCTGAGATCATGGCTTTCCTCTGAACAGTCATGGCAGAAATGTATTTTTTGTTTTCAGTTATTTTTGTTATTGTAAACCACTGCTTCTGTCAAAAAGTATGGGCTTAAATTTAAATATTAATCCTAAAGCTAATCAATATTAAATAAACATGTTGTCTTAATTAACAGCTCTTTGAAACATCACAGATCGTGTTCCTCCTCTTTTGTACACTCCCAGCAGAATTTCCAAATTTCATTAGTAACACTCGATGTAACCTAACTCCACTACTTATGAATATAGGCAGCTACCCTTGTTGTCTTACAACTTTTCCCACAGAAAAAAATTGGTTTGTTTTAAAGCTCAATTTTGTGCAGATTTCTGATGTGCTTTGGATTGTGACTGCAACTGTGAAAATCCTTATCATGTTGTCAGTGTCTGAGCTGCTGGATTGTTTTTTTGCTTTCGTTAGTTTATAAAAAGCACGAATTTGACAAGATACGGTTTCTAGATAAATTCCGGTTGCTTTAAATTTTTCTCATATATAATTTCTTCAAAGATTTTTCACAATTTTTGCTTTTAAAAATTAAATTTCTTTAAAAGAGATTTCTGTTTATTTCCAGAGCACTTAATTTATCTTGAGTATTCAAACAGGACACAGAGCAGATTTTGTTTGATTAACATTTTACCTATACAG